>JALRMM010000354.1:0-37260 GCA_026122155.1 Zymoseptoria crescenta
CTAGCTTTCGTTCTTAGTATATAGTTAGTGCATTCGAGGTAATATAGACGATTTTAAGGTCTTACCTTAGGAGAAATGCTAATAAGAGCACGAATAGGTATAGAATGCACCCGAATATGCTTATACAGGCATGTCTTGGCGGGATTTCGCGCTAACACGATTTTCGGAAATCGGGAAATGCGGAATTCGACCGGTTGGCCACTCTGGAGCTTCGTCCCTCACCCCGTCGCTTGTCGGCCAACGCGGCCAACCTGGCTGAACATTGACCCCGCCTGAGATGACGTGAAGGAGTTGGTCCTTCTTTCTTCTGTTTACACAACATCACCGTGGGAATCATAGATCGAGCAGAGAAAACATTACTGATCATGGCACCACAACTCCCCTTCACGGTATATCGGAGCTGCCCCAAAGAGGATTCTCACAGCCGAACTGACATCTTCTCCAGCTCAAAAACCCCGACCTCTTCCGAGAGAAGTCTCTTGTAGGAGGCAACTGGATCGAGTCCAAGACTGGCAACCGCTTCGATGTCGTCGACCCAGGCAATGGCAAAGTCTGGGCGACCGCCCCGGACATGGGTCCGGATGATGTCGACGGCGCGGTGAAGGCCGCTCACGCCGCTTTTCAGGACTACCGCAAGGTCAACCCCAGGCAGCGCGCTCAATGGTTGCTAAAATGGGATGAGCTCATAAGAACCAACAGAGATGACCTCGCGCAGATCGTAACTTACGAGTGTGGAAAGCCTCTAGCGGAGTCGCAAGGCGAATTGGACTACGCTCTTGGATTTACTTGGTGGTTCGCCGGCGAGGCGGAGAGAGTGCAGGGAACAATCCAGATTCCTGCGGCTCCTAACAGGCGTGTGTTTACCGTTAAGCAGCCGATCGGAGTTTGCGTAGCTCTGGTAGGGGATTCGTCCGTGCCAACGCTGTGTCGTGCGCTAACATTGCTCATAGGTACCGTGGAACTTCCCCATTGCCATGATCCTGAGAAAGGCTGGTGCGGCGTTGGCGGCAGGATGCTCAATGATCGTCAAGCCATCGCCAGAGACGCCGTTCTCCGTTGCCGCTCTCGCATATCTCGCAGAACAGGCCGGCTTTCCCAAGGGTGTCTTCAGCGTCATGCCAACAAGCCTGGACACTACCCCTGCGTTGAGCGAGGCTCTCTGCAGACATCCATTGACCAAGAAGGTCACATTCACTGGCAGCACCAGGGTTGGCAAGCTCGTTGCGAAGATCTGCTCGGATGGTTTGAAGAAAGTCACTCTCGAGCTGGGAGGCAACTGCCCATTCCTGGTCTTCGACGATGCTGACCTTGAGGCCGCAGCGACTCGTGAGTCGTGTCCTCTGTCCATTACACTGACTATACTGACCGACCACAGAGCTCATGGCTCTCAAATGGCGCCACGCCGGCCAAGCCTGCATCACCGCCAACCGTGTATTCGTCCAAAAGGGAGTCTACGACAAATTCGCCGAGATCCTCTCCAAGAAGACAGCTGCCCTAGTCGTCGGACATGGATCCAAAGAAGGTGTCACAATGGGACCCGTCACCACTGACCGATCAATCGGCAAGGCTGAAGCCCAAGTCGCTGATGCTGAAAAGCAAGGTGGCAAAGTCATACTCGGCGGAAAGAAGTTGAGCGGGGGTGAATATGGCGAAGGCTACTTCTTTGAGCCAACGTTGATCACCGGTGCCAAGGACCAGATGCTGATTGCGCAGGAGGAGACTTTTGCGCCGGTCATGGCTTTGTTCGAATTCGATACCGAAGAGGAAGCGGTCAAGCGTGCAAACGACACCAGCATGGGGCTTGCTTCGTATTTTTTTACCAAGAATATCGACCGCACATGGAGACTGCTGGAGAACCTCGAGGCTGGCATGATCGGTGGGAAACATAATTTTGACCGTTTTGAAGCAGGATTTGATTTGCTGACCCTCACCTAGGTATGAACACCGGCAACGCCTCCGCCGCCGAGTCGCCCTTTGGAGGCATCAAAGAGTCCGGCTACGGCAAAGAGTCCGGCAAGGACGTTGCTATCCAGGAGTACATGGTAAGTTCTTTCTCGATATCTGTCTGTGGACTTTGGCTGACCACAATCGGAATAGATCACAAAGACAGGTACTTTGACGATCGACGGACAGTACTAGGCTGTGAGCACCATGGTGCAACTGTCGGAGGATGGCGTATTCTCAATATAGTGTGTCAATCCGAATTGCGAAAATTTCACTTGAATACTGCACCCTCAAAATTCCTTGCCGAATCCGGCAGGAGCGCTCTCTGCAGGAGTATCAAGCACGCTAGCTCATATTTCAGCACGAACCCTCGGCCGGTCCCGCTCTCCCCGTCTCAACTCGACATCCTCCCTCGTCCTTCTCCTTCACCTCGTTCCTTTTTCTTCTTGCGACACCCCCCCGTTGCTGATGCCTGACGGCAACATGCTCAGCGGCTGGTGTTCAACTTTTCACCCGTGACCAACGCTCGATGTGGAACCCTCTTTGAAACGTAGCTCATGCCCGAAGCTCAATTTCTTCATCAGTCGCCTGGCTTCTCGAGCTGGGTGCTGGAGAAGAGCTGAATTACATTTGTGCTGACCGATCCCTTCGCTTCTGGTGCGTCTACTTCCGTCACCGGCGTACTGATGAATGTGTCACTCACGAGGTGGTCGCAGACTCTAGCAAACACGTTCGCGACGTGAATATTTCAGATTGCTGCCGATGCGCAGGACTGCCCAAGAGGCACATCAAAAGTCAGTCTCGAGACTGCACAGCGTCATACACACACCCAAAGACATACTGAATCCTCTAAGCGTCGCCGAGTCCGGCAAGAGCACTCTTTCTGCACTCTCGCCGGTCTCGCGGTGCTGGGCAGAACTGGACCAGGATAGCCCAGCTTGAGGAGAGCAAGGCGAAGCTGTAAGAACCACGAGGCTCCCAACCACGCAAAAGCACCCTCGACTTGTCGGTTGGAACAGAAGCTGCTAATCAGGTTACCTGCGTAAGTATAACAATCGACATCTGCCCTCGATTCACCGCTTCTCACTTCGCACACCTCCCTCTCGATCGCTTGATGAGTCCGAATCGCTCGGGCATTGGCGACATCGATGGCACGAAATACCGACAAGAGCTACCGATCACATGCGCTTCTAGTCGATGTCCGCCTGCAGCGACTGGCTGCCTCCCCTCTGCTTCTTTCGACTGCCATCTTCCACGCCATGTTCCAAGTACTCGGATCATGCATCGCTCTAGGAAGGCACTGCCACCAAAGATGCTGCGCCCGTCAGCCCAAGGTGTCTCGAAACAAGGAAATCGACGTACTCGGCCCAAGAAAGCGATCGGACGAGCCCTTAGCAATCATGGTTGCAATCATTGTCACCTCCCACCAAGTGATCGTTGCAATCGTCGTAACCATTGCCCTCGTAAGAACTGTGAGTACAGGCACCGCTCCAGAGATGGCATTTGTTCCCATTCGCATCTCTGCCAGCACAAATTCGATCATGACACCAGCCGTTGCATTGATGCTTGTGCCAGCCAGTGATAGCAGAAAGGCAATAAATCTTGTCGTTTGCGTCCAGGCAGAGGCAACTGGTGTTGCAAAGTGTAACAGCCAAGCAAGACGGGAGGAGGACGGCGAAAACGGTATGGAGGTGGAGATGCATCGCTGCGCTTTGTTGAATGGTCTCGTCTGGGAGTGAAGCGAGGTAGCTGATATTGCTTGTCGGCGCAAGCTTCTGTTGCCAGGTTCTATGGGAGGACGCAGCGTCGTACTCGGCAGAGGAAGTTTCATGCTTGAGGTGCGAGCAGCAGCACATATCATCTCGCAGACACGGGCAGCGGATCAGACGTATTGCATGGATCGGCAAAGACCGCTGTTGAATTTTGATCGCTACCAGACGGCGGAGATTTCTGTGAATCCTGTATTACCGCAACGCTAGGAATATGGCGATGAGAAAGCGAGGCGTGATTCGCTGCACGAATGGCGTCCCTGGTCTCATGCGTATAGATCGTATCGGTCTAGCATGGCTTGTACAGAGTTGCTCATGCATGCAATAATCCCGCAGATCCCCAGTAGCTTGAGATCGATTGAGTGTACCAACTGTAGGGCCAGCAGCTTCAAGAAGTGAACGGCGCCGACGTGCGAGCCTGAGGCGAGCTCACGCGGCGTCGTGGAGTCGCATGAATTGTATACCAACCGTAGGGCCTGCAGCTTCAGAAGGTGATCGGCGCCGACGTGCGAGCCTGATGAGGCGACCAAATTCTAGCTTCGGAAAAGACTGCGATGGTATTTTCGTTGCCCAGATAGGCACCAACTCCCGCATGCACGAGGAGGGATGTCCGCTGCAGCAAGGCTTCTGTGGTGGGCTCCTGGCGTGTGGTCGCCCGCTCCACGATCTCTCTGACTTCGAGACTCTTACCTGGTTCATACTTGCTACGAGTTTTTCTCTGACGTCCACAGATACCATTCTCACGGGTATTATACCATTCCTGGGTCTTACAAGGCGACACAGAGGCGTCCGAATGCTGAATGCTTTCACTCCGGAGTATCATACGTATGGTTTCCGCACTGTTGGCCCTGTCTAGTATACCCGAGATGGATACCTTAGTCAGATGTCTCTCTTTGAGATTTGGTACTCACAGAAGTCCATCCCTTTGCTCAGTCTGCGAAATCGGCCAGCAAGTCAAGGATTGGTATCGTTCCTATGCTCTCCAGCGTTCCATGCGTACAAGAGTGTGATCACTGGTCTGGTGTAATATTGATCGGTCGGGAGTCATTGAAATAGTCCCTCTCATCGTCTCCGGTCGTTCGTACGGACGACTTCCTGGCGAATGCCACAGTCTCATGATCTCGACATGGATTTGCCACCGAGGATCGAGCACGGCACATATATCCGCAAGTTTCTGGTCACACCCGATCGAAGACCACACCGGAAGTCGTCGGAGCCTTTCTTGTCCAGCTGAACGTCGATGGCCGCAAGGAGACTACGCATACATCGTTCGTAGTAATGCCATCGCGAGTAGATGCCATAAGCCTCCATGCAAGCCGGTCCAGAGCCACCATATAGCTTGTCGAGACGCCATACGTATCAAGCATGCCGCCGTACGCTTGCCACACCGCCATCTCTTCGTGTGTCGATCCTGGCTGAGCAATAAACTTGCAGAGACCGATGAACGTGCCTTCGAGCACTCGCTGTCGCTCTTCCGTGTAGGCGAGTTGCGTCAATCTTCAGACGGTCTCTTCCGAGGTAGCCTAGAAAGTAGAAGAGTAAGCTGCGGCATCAAAAGATGGGTGCAAATTTTGTTCACAAGCCACCACTGAAGCTGATCTTGCGTGGATGGGCACAGCCATCAGAGGCGAGAGCTTTTCGGCCACGGACGTGAATGCCGGCTTTCTGCCGGCGGTCGAAATATACATGGCCGCAATCCGTATCAGCGGCCGGCAGCCCAAATACAGTTGTAATGTCTAGCAATGTTTGCGAGGCTTTGTGGAAGCATGGCCCGGGCATTCGACCATCACTATCCAGTCGTCTCAGCACACGTTCACCTTGTGTTTGATTCGGAACAGGTCGCAGACGACCCAAATGCCTCGGTCACTCACATTGTCATCGAAAACGGAGCAAAGAGAACTTCTGAATAGGAAAGCTACGACTTACATGACCTCGGTCAGCTCCTCCCACAATCTGCGCCATCGCAAATCAGCTTTCTCTCGCCTTCAGACCCATTGTATCGTCGGGGCTGCTCTCTCGTGCCGGGCGAATCTCCATCCCCAAGAAATTCATGGCTTTGATATACGCCACTGCGTTCAATGGCAGAACGCACCCTAATACATCGGCGAGGAAACACCAGAGGACGACATCACAAGTCGTCTTCGTAATCGTAGCTCCGCTTCATGCCCGTGGACCTGCTGCCAGATGCGCGGTTGTCATCGCCAGCTCCCGAGCGATCCGGCAACATTGGTGCCATTGGCTGCGCATGACTGGCTGTGTCGCTCATTGGGCTAGGGCGATAGTTGGAGGTACGTGGAAGTTTGTGCGGGTTCTGGCGTTGGCGAGCGCCGGCTCCATCTCCCATGCGGTCGGCGGTGGCCACTAGAGGCTCGATATCTACGGCATACGGGCCGTTGTTGATCAGGATCAATGATGGACTCAGGTTCGCCGTCATCCCTGGCTGCAACATGTTCTGCGCAATCGTGGACTGCGCGGCATGTTCTTCGCCGTACACGGACCGGGCTGATGGTGTGGATTTCTGCGCCACTTGTTTGGCTGGCTGATGTTGTTGATGAAGGATGCCATCGTGGAAAGCCTGCGTCATGGCTTTACCGCCGGACATCCAGTCCGCTTTCGGGAGCTCGTTGACGGGGTCCATCTGTATGCGATGGGGAAGGCGAGGAACCACGGTGTTCATCTGACCGGCCCATCTAGGGTCGACATTGGTCATCTTCGATAGCTCTTTAAGCGATGGGTCCGACAGCGTCAAGATACCGCGGTCTTTGCGAAGAGCATCGGCGTCTCGTCTCAACGCCTCCTCGGAAGATATCCCCGAGAACCTGCAGATTGCTTTCGGACCGCCGAAGTATCGACAGTTCGAGCAGGGCCCCATCACACCTTGCGCGGGATCTTTTGACCTCGTAGCGCCCATACCCAGATACTCCTCGCGCTCGCTCAAGTCACACTGGATCGAAAGTCAGCTTGCGTTCCGCAGTCGTCAGTATTACACCTACATTGAGCAGCCTCTTTGTTTGGCAGACGTCGCAATCCGTAAATGCCTCCTGCGAAATATTTCCCTCCTCTGCGCCGAGAACCATGACCACTCTGTCTTTCCTCGCTTCATCCTTCAGCTGCTGGAACTTTTTGAAGATACCATTCGAGACCCAGTTCTTCACCCTGGGAAAGCCGACCATGGTGGAGAAGAAGCGCTTTACCAGGGTATCAGTAAGTTCATCACGGCTGGAAGTCGAGCCAGATTTGAAGCGCTCAACCAGAAAGTCGACGACATCCTGAGTCTCCAGAGCGTACGAAGGGAGACCTGCGCAGCATTGTCAATCATTCCGCGGAACTATCATGAGCGGATGTTTCTTACCCCATTCCACTCTCTTGCTCTGGAAGCCGGAAGCAACGATGTCGGAAAATGTGCGCCAGAAATCGCTGTGCTCATCGGTCTCGATCTGTTCTAGCTCTGCAACCTCCTTCTGCGCGGGAAGCTGCTTCGAGGCGCTCAAGTCCGCCATCGTTGGCGCTGTGCAAGATGGTGATGATGAACGAGATGTGTCGAGCGGCTGTGATGACTGCGCGAAGTCGGAAAAGTTTGCGATCCTGAAGTCTTGTCCGGCCTGGAGCTTTCCAGGAGGCCAGCTAGCGTGCGCGTCAGCAGCCAGTTCACGAGCATGCCACGAAAGTGTTTGCCTGAGGGGCCGCCACGTTCCCTTTCGACACTCGTCTCCAAGACCCCAGCCATAACCATAGCCACCAAAGACTCTCTCGTCGTATACATACTACCACACGAACGAGCGACATCGACGCCGTGTCCGCCACAAAAGCCGATGGCACACCACCATCGAATATCGCCGCCATTACCGCAGACTTGGACTACCTTCTCAAGAATCCCATGGGCTTGGAGATCATGCTGCGCATGGGATGGGAGCCAAGCAAGATTTCGGGCGCAAATCCCAACTTATCGACAACATCGGCTGCGGCCCCTGACGGCGGCTCCAAGACCTCCGCTGGCGACCAGAAGACCCTCTCGGCAGATGGTGACGAGCTCGATAGCGTTCCCGACAGCCTCCGATCAAGCTGGGAGGCGCACCTGCTCAGATCGACGAGTCGATGGGCGCGGATCCGGAAAGCAGATCGACGTACGAGCAGCCGGCGAAGCTCAGCAGAGAACAGCAGATAGAGATACTCAAGGCGTACAAAGACTGCATCGGCATGCTGATGGAATACTCAACGTCCACAGCACATCGATCATGCCGCCCGCGACACCCGAAAGCGTCGAAGCGATCCCGGGAAAGGAGAGCAAGTTTGACGCGGGAAAAGCGAAGCCGGATGAAGTGGTGGCGAAAGAGCTGGCGCTGGACGAGATCCGACCGGGTCCGAAGACTCTGACCGGTTTCACGAACTGGCTGTCCGACTTGCTGGATGCGCACAAGCGTGCGGCTCCTGGCAACACGGAGGAGACCTTCCGCAAGCGCGCTCTCGGCTCCTGGCAGACAGAGCGTGCTGCCCGGCTCGAGCTCATCCAGGAGAAGGTCTAGGCCTACACAACGTCGCGCAATCTGTCCGGCTTTCAAGACGCTGAGCCACATCTGTACAAGGATGAGGAAACCATGAAGGACTACACGGGCATGGACAAGCCGCCGGTCTTCCCTGAAGACGAAGCTGTATCCGTGAACAACGATGAGGACTCGGACGGTTGAGCGATAGATAGAGGAGAAAGTGAGATGGTGTGAGTTGGGAAATACGATTGTTGTCTCGAGAGATGTTTCTCTGCTTGGTGGGCTGGTCGAGGGTTTCAGAAGTAGCGAAGAGAGACAGCAAAGCCTTGACATACCGCCCGTTTCCCTGACTGAAAGCACCGTTTACCTCTCGCAGAGTCCTGTGTCCATTGTTTGATCACTGCGCTCGCTGTTGATATGGTCGTTGGAGAGAGAGAGAGAGAGAGAGAGAGGAGAGCGAAGTTGAGCATGCAGGTGGACGGAGTGGAGTGGTCAAAATTGCTGAGTAAGCGGATCTGCCCTCCTCTTAGTTCTAACGGTCTTGAGCATCCTCTCACACTCTACAAATCCCTTGCCTCTTATCTCTTTAGTGCAGTCCACCGAACACCTCATCATGTCCTTCTGGCAGTATGTCCCACAGTGGTCTTCCTCAACTCACGCCGTTCTGACGCCAGTTGCAGATCCTATCGCAACCTCTCTCCTCGAACGCGAATGATTGCTGGAGGCGGAGTGATAGCCTGGGGAATTGTGGGCATACTCATCTCCGATCGTGCTGAGAAATCGTTCGACTTGGTTCCAACGGACGAAGATCGAAGAAAACTGAAAGAGGCTATACCCAAGCTGCATATGGTGGAGAAGGAGAAGTGAATGTTCGATCAGAGATGGCAAAATTGCCAGGACAAAGAGCGGGTGTCGACTAGGCGTGCACGCTGATTCGAGGGCAGAGCGGGAGGTGGACATCTCTCGCGAATACTGTATGTCTGCGTGGCAACGCCTTCTTTGGGCGAGGCATGAGAGCCACTGCAGCATCCGAGTCCATGCAGAGGCTCAGCTTCGGGGAGGATAGACCACAAGCCATTGTCCAGGAATGCCATCACTGTCGAGGGTTACGGTCTCCTCGTGGGCTCGACTGGTTTCCCGACATCAAGTGGGATAGGCCGTGGCCGTAAACCTGGCACTTCAAGACCAATCACTACGATCGTGAGCGCTCGAGCTTGCCAGAACGGGACATGCCTTGCACCGAACCAGCCCAAGCATTGAATCTCAACATTGGAGGATGTCCACCTGACACCATCAGAGGTACCGGGGACGATCATCGAATTCTCCGGACAGCTGCTCTAAAACCTTCCCTGCTCTAAAACCTTCCCTGTTGCGGCTAGAATGGACATGTACATGCTGAAGAACACGCCGATTCAGAGGCGACGGAAGGCATGCTGACTTTGTGTTGGTGTCGCTACCAAAATGCGCGAACATCAGCGTATCACGGCACATGTACTCCGTTCCGAGGAAGCCTTTCTCAGTGCTAATGCCCATCGAGCGCGGCCTCGAAACACTGAACCTGGCGAAGAGCCGATCTGGTCCGAATACTGTCACCATCGAAACGCCGCATTGAGAAGCACTCAGACTTGCATTACGCTTGGATCTTCTCAACCTGGTCACCTGTCAATGATCTTCGCCATCCTTGCTTGCTTTCCCCGCCTTTGCCATTGTACAGGTACAACGAAGTGCGGAGTCGCACGTATCCACGCAGGAACATTCACCTACTCCTCGCACCTTAATGGCCAACGGACGAATAAAGCTCAGCGGCATCGCGTTCAACTCTTCCAACTATTTGGGTCTTAGGTTACAGTGCGGGGTGTTGTGGCACGAGTGACTTTGTCAGGTCTTCCACGATGGGAGGTGTCGTCCAGCACCTCAGTCTCCGATGCACCGAGCACTTTTGAGCAGCAATGGGGCATTGCGACGGCATGGTGGGTCCGGTGGAGGTTCTGCAGTGATAGCTTCGCTGCTATCGAGATATAGTATGCAAGCTCCACTCTCCAGATCAATTTTTGCACAAAGTGCATCTCCTGCATCTTTTCATTTTCTGCACCATTCAGCACTCTTGCGCTTTTCTCAATCTCTTCACTTCTCAAGAACATTGCCGCCACCATGAAGGCTCTTACATACCAAGGTGTCGGCAGCTACAAGGTTGTGGACAAGCCAGAGCCGAAGGTGGAAGCAGGCACCGATGCTCTCGTTCGAATGGTCCGGACTACGATTTGCGGCTCAGATCTGCACATCTTAAAAGGAGACGTGCCTATGGTCACGGCAAACCGGACCCTTGGTCACGAAGGCATTGGTGTGTAGAACCTCGGCGGCATGCTTTCTAGTTGTTGGAGTCTCGGCCAAGATATGCAAGGCGTCGCTAAATGTGTCCGCTGCGTAGGTGTCGTCGAAGAAGCTGGTGCTGATGTCAAGAACTTCAAAAAGGATGACCGAGTCGTCATCAGATGCATCACCTGCTGTGCGACTTGCTCGTTCTGCAAGAGAGAGTCAGTACAATTGATCGGACGGCTGTTGATGCTTCAGCTGACGTGAGTTCACTCTTGCCAGCATGGCCGATGCATGCCGCAATGGCGGTGGCTGGATTCTTGGTCATACTCATGATGGAACCCAGGCCGAGAAGGTACGAGCTTGAGATCAACTCTTATTAGCACTCTCCAGAACTCGCTGACCCACTCAGGTGCTCATCAAACACGCCGATGCATCTCTATTTATGGTACCCGAGGGCGCCGACGAGCGGACACTTCTCGTCTTCTCCGACATCCTGCCCACCGGTCTCGAAGTCGGTGTGCTTCGCGGCAAAGTCACCCCTGGCAGCAGTGTTGCCATCGTCGGAGCCGGTCCCGTCGGCCTTGCCGCTGGAATCACAGCGCAGCTCTACTCTCCTCGCGAGCTGGTGTTCTTCGACCTGGACGACTACCGCCTGTCAGTAGCCAAGAAGATCGGAGCGACCCATACGTATAACACGACGGGTTGCAAGGACATTAAGGTGTTGGCGAAAGATCACATTGGCGAAGCGGATGGTTTTGATGTGGTGATCGAGGCTGTGGGCATCCCGGCCACGTTCAACTTCTGCGAGGACTTGGTATGGCACCGCAATGTATGTTCTGTTCAGGTTGTACTAAAGCTTGCCCAGGTTGGTGTCGGTGGCAATATCGCCAACGTGGGTGTGCACGGAAAGCCAGTTCAGCTGAACATTGACAAGCTCTGGCCAAGGAGCATCGGTAAGTCTCCTCGCTGTAGCCATATCCGTGGTTCTCGCCGCCATTGTTCGGAGCGGTATGGCATTGTGGGTCCAAGCTGACAGAGTCGCAGACATCTCCATGGCGCTCGTGTCAGCTCACACGATTCCCCGGCTCCTTGAACTGATGGCAGCCGGTCAACTGAAGGCCGACGACATGGTCACTCATGGTGAGTTTCTCTCAGGTTGACCGACGAAGTCGAGACGCATCCTGACTTTGTGAAGACTTCAGATTCTCACAGATCGAGGAAGCGTACGATTGGTTTGGACGAGCCGCCCAGACGAAGAGCTTGAAAGTCAACATTGAGTACGACTAGCTCGGATCAGAGATTGCGATGTGAGTGCTGCGATTGTCGGGTGTCTGATTATTAACGTACTGCGTGAATTTATGCATTGACTTCAGACGCTTGTGCTGCAATTGCCGACCTGACGTGCAAATGAGAGGTACGTGAGTTGGGTTGCTGCGTCTAATTGCGGAGATACTGCTTTGTGCACAGATCCATTCGACCTCGTCGAAGCGAGTTGCACAGCTCAGAGCAGCGCCTCGTCTCATCTCGACCTCAAGCAGCCACGCCATTCTCCCGCACTCTGTTCCATCATGCTACTCCGGTTCTGCAAAGGTACATCTGTCTCTATGCGCCTGGAGTCGCTTGCCACCTCCGCCAGTCCTCGAACTTCCGCGCAAACATGCCATCCCATTTTTGATACTCCGCGCTCCGGGTTTTCAGATTGGCTTGGACGTCCGTGTTGCTGCTGCATTCGTGGGTCAACTGTTGGATTGCAGTCGTCAGCTCTTGGACCGCGACCCGTTTCCGCCAGGCGACGAAAAACAGCTTGTGCGAGGGGTCCCAGTTCATGTCGTCCATGGCCAGACGCTCCTCGCCCGTGGTGCCTGGTGGCATTCCCTGCCTCCTTGCCCAGATCTTGAAGTCTGCTCTCTTCCTAGCTTGCACACCTCCACGTGTTCCACGGTATGGGAAGCGGACGCTAGAAGGCAGCGGCGCTCTGCCAGGGGTTGGCTGTTGGGACCGACTGTTGGCTGGAACTGGAGTGAAGGCGACTGCGCTGCGTGCTTGGGTCGTCTCTCTACCCTCATGCACGGTCGTTGGCTGCCTGCTCGCCGGCAGATGGTCGCTGACCTCATGTAACGGCGAGCTGAAGTCGGTGGTGGGCACGGTGAAGCCGATGGGCCTCTCGCGTCCGCCAGCGTCTAACATCGTGTCCTGTTGTCGCTCCCTAGCAAGCTGGCTGTCGGCTCTCTTGCGTTTTAGCTGAGGTGCCCCCGAATCATCAAGGCCCTTGCCTGCGTTGTGCCAATCGACCTTCGCCATCGCCGGGATCCTTCCTCCCGAAGCGTCCTTCTCAGCCAGCACAGCATTGGCGCTAGGGTTGCGGGCTTCCTCTGGCAGGCGCCTGCGCTCGAGCTCTTTGCGCTGCCGGTATGTCGGTTTCAGTAAAGCCCGGGATAGCTCTGGCAGCAGGGAAACGGTTTCGACTGTGAAGTCGGACTCGAAGAATGTGGCTGCCTGAAAGATGGAGTTAGCACGATCATATGGAGCATGAGGAAGACAAGCAGATTTTCGACCTACCGACTGGCTTTGATTGTCCTTCTCTGGTGACGGCGCTTTCGCAAGCTCCACCTGTCCGACCTGCTGGACTTCACTCCTGCTTCTGCCGCGGATGCTTAGCTCCGATACATGCTGTCCATGCTGGACGAGACTCGTATGCTGAAGCGGCTTGGCGATGGGATCAGATGGCTGCGCATGTCCGAGATGCGTGTAGATGCGTGCCTTGTGGTGGTGAAGCACCGCTGGGTCGTTCACTGGCGCATGTCTGGTTCCATGCGCGGCGGACCTGATCGTGTCGGGGGTTTGAGCACTTGAATTGCTGCGGCCGCCTGCGAGGGTGTTCCTAGATCGATTCTGAGGAGAGTCAGCATACTGCAGTGACGGGGCGTCACATGTGTCGGCTACCTCGACGCTGCTCCTCGGAGCGCTGTCACGAGTGCTCGGTGGCACGCTTGTGGTGAAGCTGCCTGGTGGCGCTGTTGAGCTGCCGTGATTATTGTTTCGCGCTCCTTGGAAGGAGCTGCGTACGCCAGCTGCCGGTGGAGGCGCTAATGGCGAATTTTCATTGCTGCTGTGCCAGTCGCTCATCTACACGTGCCCGTGTATCGTGAGTGTCTGATGAAAGTGTCGCGACGTTGGGGACAGGACTTCACTTCAGCAAGCTTTAAGTTCTGAGGCGGGAAGGAGTACGCTGGCCGCCCAGACTTCCGTTTGCTCAAAACGTTTACTTCTCACTCGCCGGCCACGACAAGTTTGCACACGCTCGAGCTCGAACCTCGATTGCCTGCCACCAACCCCCACGACCGCCGCATACGCACGCAATGGCGGCTCCGAGTGATGGCGATGTTCCGCCACTGCAAGACGTACCGCCGATTCCCACCAAGTCCACACGACTCTCGAGTCTCTACATGCTTGATGCGCCCAATGTAGACAACACCTTGCTGCGCAATCTTACCCGAGTTGCAGAACCTGCGGTGCGGTGCCAGATTGAGAAAGACGGCGCTCTTTTCCCAGAATCGAGTGGATGCATGAACCAGTCAGGCTATGTCCTTTTGCTCACCTTTAACAAACTTGTGAGCGCTCTCAACCTTCCCATAACCCGGCCTAGCTAACAAAACAAAGCTACTCGCTCCTTGCGTTCGGCTCGAATGCAGGTTTTCTCCAGATCCCAGCGCGGAAGTCTCTCCATACCTCACAATCGTCCTGGAATTCCACTTCTGCGATTTCGGCAAAGACGGCCATCGTATCTCCTCGTACACCCACTCCGGTGGGCAAGTGAGCTTCACCTCCTTCGGTGCAACATGCTCCGGCTTCGGTAATATCCCGACTGTCGAGCATCTCTTCGGCGCCCCGGAGCGCGAGATCGTCAACGTGCTGAGGGGCTACCTGGACATGGGTCCCGCCAAGGAGATCGCGCTGAAACTTGACGACAAATGCCTGTCCGCAAAGTCCGCACAAAACATCGAAAATGTTCGAGCATACTTGCCAGGTGGCGAGAAGCCACTGCTTGGCTCGATCAGATCGAACAAGGAGTTTGAGGCAGTACGAAGGAATTCAATCGACTTCCAACAATATTGCGGTGCGTCACTGCCGCAGATGACTTTGTTAGGATGCTACGACACGTTCTGTACCGTTGACGAGGCATGTCTTCAGCTTGCTCGCTCAGCAATTGTGGCCGACGCTGAGGAGAGCGAAGCAGTGAGTCTCTGGGCTGCTGCACAGCACAGGGCAAGGCTGTACAAGTGCGAGGAGATCTTCGTTCTGGCGGTCCATTTCGGGCACCATCAAACTCTCGGCAACGACAAGTCCAAGCTCAAATTGCCAAAGTCATTGGAGGTGAAGATTGTCTCAGGCATTCCCCCATCATTGGTCGGCCAGACGGGACAACTTCTGGACGGTAATCCAGGACTAGATCATCACGATGCCTTCTTCAGGATCACTCCACCGAAAGCGCTCGCAGAGTACATTTTGAATGCGACTGGGAGGCCACAGTTCCAAGTGCGACTCGCACCACACGTGAACAAGTTCGCGATCCGTGCCCAGATGGCTACGGTGGCGGATTTGAGGAGTGATGAGCAGTGGGCTGCCATTCTACTGAACCAAAATGTTTCACCAGCAAAGGTATACGATACAACCGCCAAAGCTGAAAAAGATCATGCACTCGATCACATGCTTCGTACCGCCAAGCCATGGAATGCTGAGCAAATGCGAGTGATTGACAGTGTTATATCTGGGCAATCGGTCAAAATGAACATCATATTGGGGATTGCGGGAACGGGCAAGACCACACTGCACAAGGCCTTGGCACTCTACTACTGGTGTTTGGGCTACCACGTCCTCAGCCTGGGGCACTCCAACAAGGACGCCGATCACGTTGCATCTCAACTGGTGCCCGACGAGCTTCGCCGGGAGTTCCCCACCTGGGATTTGAGCAAGTTCGTCGAAGGACAATTCATCCGCCTGTTCCCAGGAAGCAAAGACATCCCTATCGAACACATGACGGAGCGTCAAGCAGAAGTCAACCGAATTGGGCACGAAGGAGGCGGTGTGGCATCCTTCCGCGAGCTGCTGATCGCTGTCGACGAGGAACAAAAATTTAGGGGAACAGTCAGAGAATATAGTCTTTTGCAGACTCTGATCCGCACCGCAGACAATGGGGGATTCGCGGATCAAGATGAGGGCATGAGGCAGCAATGGGACCAGCTGAAGAAGGTGATCACAGCTTATCGCCGTGGTGAGCAAAGACTGCTGTACGCCAATGGCAACGCGATCAAGCATACCTATATGCGCTGCAAGGGTGAGCTCGTGCGTCGGAACCGATTCATGGTCACAACAACTATCAATGTTCGCTCATCTGAAATGATTGGAAGGCGTGTGACGCCGCAATGGACAGCGGAGACAAACGATATCGAGGAGCTATTTGACCTTTCAGAGGAATCTGTGGGATTGGAGACCACGGGAAACTGGTACACATCGGCCACGATCAGGAAGGGGGTCATCGTTCTGCTCCACGAGTCCACAAACGACAAGGAAGTCAATGTCTGGAGTGGCATCGTCTGCAAGCACTGGGCCCATGCAGTGCAAGGCGTTTTCCTGTTCGGAGATGACAAGTGAGTCCACCGCCCTTCGCTCAGGGATCTGACTAACATTGACCAGACAACTAAGACCACCGAACAAATCCGCCGGCCGCAGGATCCAGTACAACAGCTACCTCAAACGCCTTGATATCTCCTTGCCTGGTCGTCTGAAGCGAGAAGGCTATCCATGCTTTGAGCTGAAGGAGCAGTACCGCATTCACTCCTGCATCTCGGACTTTCCAAACCGCATGGTGTACAATTCCGAGCTTCGAAATGGCCCGGTCACACACAAGACGTTGGACGAAGTCAAGCCAGGCCTCCGCGCGGTACTGACCGAGATCATAACCGAGCACGGCATCGAGGATGATGTCGAGCGTCTGCAGTACCAACTGGAGGCTTCCGACGCCAAAGCTCGTCTGCACTGGATCGAAGTCGACGGAGAGAGAGTGAGGGATCGTACCCCATGGGCTGTGAAGGAGCACTGCAACGTCGTACTCGCTCTAATCATGCCGAAATTGTGCGAGTACTTCAAAGGCCGGGGAGAGAAGACGATCGATGAGTTGATGTTCGTCGTCGCTTACAGGTACGCCGTGAGTACTACTCAGCCCATACTGGGCATTGGCATCGATTGCTGACTTCACTAGGTCGATCTCTACAAGGAGGGCATCAAGAGATTTCGCGATGAGCATCCAGACTTCGGCGCAGACGATGTGCCTCGTGTCGTGACCGTTGATTCAAGCATGGGCAAGGAAGCTTGCATGGTCATATTTGATGGGTCGTGTCAGGAAGGTCATAAAGTTGGGTTTCTCGTCGATGACGCCCGTACCAACGTAGCCATTACCAGAGCCTCCGATGTTCTGTGGATTGTGGGCGGGAAGATGAACTTTGGGGACAGAGACAGGCCGACGAACCTGGTTCTAAAGTACCACGATGAGCTGGACGCAGCGAAGCAGATACACCACTTCACAGCCCCACCCCCGAGCGAGGAACAGGATGGATCGAATGGCGGTCGTGGCGGTCGTGGCGGTCGTGGTGGGCGTGGCCGTGGTTATGGAGGACGGGGCAGTGGTCGGGGCGATCGTGGTCAGGTTGATAGTGGCAGAGGCAATCGGAACGGTGGTCGCGGTCATGGGGGACATCGTGGCCGGGGATATCGTGGTGGAGGTCATCGTGGCGGCTTCCAGCATCGGCCTCGGCCATTTGACGGACCGCCAGCGCCCATCGAAGATGAGTCGTTTGACTGAAGCACACACTTCTATCGAGCACGACCTTATGTCTGGTGGCCACAAGCCACGGCTTCACGATCAGGAGATGCATGGCGCGAAGGAGCTGGAGGGATCGGACTCGCTCTCGGAATACTATGGCTCACGCCTCTAGTATTTCCTACAGTAGCCTAGCCAATGTACCTCATCATCGCATCAGGCTTCGAAAAAAGGTGAGCCTCACATTCTCCAGGTCATGCGCAAGCGGGTCACGCCCACAAGAGCCTTGTCCGAGTGGGAGACGGAGCAGAGCATCTAGCCAGCACTATCGAAGCGGTGCCATTGCTCTGGTTCCTTCGCTGCTGTCTCCCTCGTGCACATGGCTGTTCCATTCCAATGGGTCCGCAATTGATGGCCGAGCGACTCTCTCTTCCAAGGGGAGATCACAGGCAAATTCCCTTCTATCCTTCTCCAGAAGCCGGCAGAAAAGCCAAAGAGCTGATGAAAGTCAAAGACGGTCTTTCGACACGCCCCAGGCAAATTAAAGACCGCCTTCGGGCAGGCCCAGATAAAGTGTGTTTTTGGCACATCGAAGACGAGCTTTCGCCACGCCAGGTAAAACAAAGACGACTTTTCAGCGCGCCCAGGTAAGGTGTTCTCCGCCTTCTCCCAGACACACGCTTAGAAGCCCTCATCCGCATCCATGCCAGCATCCTTCCAGCTGGGTTCGACCAGCGACTCGGACAACGTCTCTCGCCCTTCCCGCTCTTCGTATTGGCGGGCTCGTCTCATGCGATCTTCCTCGCTGTCACTCCGGTCGAGGACAGCTCGTCGAGATCCATAGTCGCGGTCGTCATGATCGATTGATTCCGCGTAATCCAGATATCTCAGCCTCCTGTCGAAGTTCCGCTTGTTCGACACTATGTTTAACAGCCAGTTCGCGATTCTGACCAGCTCTTCATCTTCTCACGTCCTGTGATGTCGCTGAGGTAGGTGCGCATGCCGGCCTCGTCGAGGCCTTTTCGCGCTTGATGCATGATCTTGTCCGTGAGGTCGTAGTAGCCCTTTACGGTCCAGTGTAGGGCGACGAGCTTGCGTTGTAGCCGGAGCATTATCGTCGTGTCTTTGAGATGGACCATCACTTTCCGCAACTTCGTCCAGGGAGGGTATGCTGGTTGTCTGGTCGAGCCGTAGGTTTTGCATGACGTAGTCAGTCATGATAGTTTGTTGAAGGCGCAGTGATGGGGTTTGTGTCTTGAGTGAATTGCCGTTTGTCGTTGTGGTGAAAGTCCAGCGTCTTGCTGACTAGCTGGCAGCAGATGAGGCGTCGTCGTCGTTTCAGGCCCCCGCTTGCCGCCGCCGCCGCCTTGTCCTGTCCGCGCGCTAGCGAAAATGTACGCCGTCCTCCTCTCATACCGATGCGCGCTATCTCTTGGCGCAAAAGATGTCTCCGAACCTTAAAGTCACGGCAGTCGCTCAATTGCAGCGCAGCAATCATGATCGGCTGAAAGATCATCAGATCAGTCCTCCTTCTGTTCTTCGCCATCAATATCGGACTGTGGGAGTTCCGCCAATGGCTGAAGTCAAGCCCACTAGTATGTGATGCCAGCCACGCAGCCGCAGACCGCTTCTTGAACAAAGGCATGGGCAGGCAATGCGCTCGACGAAAAATCATGCCTGCAAATGCCTTCGTCCGACCGCTGTGAAAGAGCTCCATAAAACGCAAAAGTCCAATACTCACACATGATCCAGACTCGTCATAGCATGCTGCAGCTCAGACCGTGCCGTCAAGCATCACGAAAGGGCTGGCTGACGTTCTTGATTTCGGGCTTTCGTGGTATGCCATTTACACCCGTAAGGATGGTCAAGTTTTCCGAGCTGAACCTTCTGTCGATTATCCGTGATTGCTGCGAGATGCGCACGACGAGAAGGAGTCGAAGTGAGCAGACCATGATAACAACACATACCTGCTGCGTACAGTACTGGGAAGCATGAGACGTCTGACACTATGGCACTTGCGAAGCCTCAACCGGAAGTCCGGTACGATAGTGAACTTCCCTCGTGCCTGGATCTGCCGGGGCGAAGAAAGCCGTAGGTTTTTGTAGAGCGTGGACGTATGGCGCTGATGAGAAGTCAAGATCGTCGCCGGCCACTGTCAACAGGGTCCAGCCTCCCCAAACTTTCTCACCTACAAGCGACATCACGTGAGCCTTGTTTTCGCCGCCCTCTCGCCACAATCTCGTCACTCACCAGCTTCATCTCGTGTTCAGGATGGCAGGGCCAGCCCTGCGGAAGGCATCGGTGAATGGCATTGGCCATGCGGGGTCTTGTCAGAATCCTGCTGTGTGCTGACCTTTGACTGGAGCTGCGAGACGCGTTGAGGTGTTGTTGGGAAGTGGTAACATCATTGAGCACGAGATATATCTCGCAGGTGGTTTTCGGAGTTGTTCCTTCATCATCAACACATAGGCAGCGCGATCTCTGGAGTTTGCTCCGAGAGCTGTCTGGACCAGCCGAGGAAACGGCAGCTCTTTGTTGTTTCTTCAAAGTGGGAATGCGGTACCTCCCTCGTTCTCGCTTTACCCCAGACCCATAGAAATTTGAGATTCACCCGCCGGCGTCATGCTGCTTCGAGGCTAGAACCGCAGAGTCCATGAGGAGATCCCAGGATCTCACATGAACGGTGTTGTGGATTTGCTCGAGATGGAGAGATCTGAGGAGGCATGTCCTCGAGCAATGATGCCTCCTTCGTAGACCATGGAAGGCAGCCGGCCGACATTGGCCGGCCGCGCCTTATCTTCGCATCGTCACAGCATCAGGCCGGATGAGATAGAACTACCGCCGTACCGTCCTGCTTGTGCCTGGCAGTGGCAGAACGTGGACGACGTAGGCCGAGACCCACGCTGCATGTGGAATCGGTTGGGCCATTGAAGCAATAGAGCAACGTGATTGGTAGGTGAGGGCTGAGCTCGTGGATTTTGTTGTTTAGAGTTGATTATGCGAGAACGAGGCGATTTTTCTGGCTCGGCTCACACTAAGGGTCCCGATCCTAGCAAACTGTCCCTTGTTCGTGGTTGAGGATTTTATGCGGGCACGTCCGGGAGGCAATTCGGTGAATATAATCTGTTCACGCCTGCCTGTATCTTCTCCTCCCTCCTCCACTCACCTACGATCATCGCGTTCTTACTCCTTCACTCTGGACTCTCGTTATATCTGAGAGCCCTTGCCACAAGACCACACGCCATCGCTCCGACGAGCATCACCACGGTTTTCCATTGAGCGACGCACGCCTACACATTACCGACGCATCTTGCGTCACACCGCAACCATGCCCTCCCACCAACCCGTGGAGTACAATAACGCCTCGAAGCCCGAGTTTGAGAGCGAGCAGCCAAAGGGTGCTGCCATGTCCAAGCCAGCGCCGCAAGAGCCTGTGAGGAATAAGAGTTACGACCCGAAGAAGCCACACATCACAGAGACGCCTCTCACGAGATACAACTGGTACAAGCATGTCAACTGGTGAGCATTCCTGAGTACCGCATGACAACCACATCAGCTGACCTTTCTTCCCAGGCTATCAACAACCTTCATCATCGGCCTGCCTCTCGCTGGCTTGATCGCCGCATGCTACACTCCTCTCCGACTCCCAACCGCACTCTTCGCCATTGCCTACTACTTCGCAACCGGTCTCGGAATCACCGCCGGATACCACCGATTGTGGGCACACACCTCCTACTCCGCCTCGACGCCTCTCAAGATCTTCCTCGCTGCAGTAGGTGGCGGTGCCGTTGAAGGCTCCATCCGATGGTGGTCTCGAGACCACCGTGCTCACCACCGCTACACCGACACCGATAAGGACCCATACAGTGTTCGCAAGGGCCTTCTCTACTCCCACTTGGGATGGATGGTCATGAAGCAGAACCCGAAGAGAATTGGACGCACGGACATTTCAGACCTCAACGACGACCCTGTCGTTGTCTGGCAACACAAGAACTACCTCAAGGTTGTGCTCTTCATGGGCATCATCTTCCCTTGTCTCGTTGCCGGCCTCGGCTGGGGTGATTGGTTCGGCGGTGCCGTTTACGGCGGTATTCTCCGTATCTTCTTCGTCCAGCAGGCCACCTTCTGCGTCAACTCTCTGGCCCACTGGCTCGGCGATCAGCCATTCGATGACCGCAACTCTCCTCGCGACCACGTTTTCACCGCGCTCGTCACTCTCGGCGAGGGATACCACAACTTCCACCACGAGTTCCCGTCCGACTACCGCAACGCCATCGAGTGGCACCAGTACGATCCCACCAAGTGGTTCATCTGGACAATGAAGCAGGTTGGCCTCGCGTACGACCTCAAGCAGTTCCGCTCCAATGAGATTGAGAAGGGCCGCATCCAGCAGCAACAGAAGAAGATCGACCAGAAGCGCGCCAAGCTCGACTGGGGTGTGCCTCTTGAGCAGCTTCCGGTCATGGAGTGGGACGATTACGTCGACCAGACCAAGAATGGCCGCGCACTCGTCGCCGTCGCCGGTGTCGTCCACGATGTGACCGACTTCATCAACGACCACCCCGGTGGCAAGGCCATGATCAAGTCCGGCCTCGGCAAGGACGCCACCGCCATGTTCAACGGCGGTGTCTACTACCACTCCAACGCCGCCCACAACCTTCTCTCCACTATGCGCGTCGGCGTCATTCGCGGCGGTATGGAGGTCGAGATCTGGAAGCGCTCGCAAAAGGACGGCCAGGGCTCGCAGATCTACAAGGATGCTGAGGGCAACCGCATCGTGCGTGCGGGCGCTCAGATCACGAAGATTATGGAGCCGGTTGCCAGTGCCGGCGCTGCATAGATTCTGTTGTCAGACAGAGAGATGAATGACAGATTATTACGAGTGGCTTTGGTTGTTTGCGTTTTAGCGATGAGAGAGGATAGATTTGGCGGATGGAGTTTCACATTCGCTCTCGAATGATGGGTGCTTGTTTGAGGCACAGACAGCTAGGTAGACACCTGAATGCACGACATGCGTACAACAACAAAACCTCGTCCCAACGAGGCACCGTTTTGACGCACGTTGCTGAGTCCAAAAGTGTTGAACTAGACGTCGCCTCCCATAGAGATTGCCCAGTGGCTGTCTGTTGTATCCAGCGCTGCTATAGTCAATAACCTACATACTTGTAGACGCAAGGCGTTATCTCAACTGTGCAGATACGTTACGTAGCGCCGCTCTGGTGAAGCTTGTCATCGTCACCCGGGAACCACTACTCGACATTTCCCGTCCTTGTCCCTGAAGCACGACTTGATACGAAGCAAGCTACTTGATATTGGCCTTGCAGTATCGACTCTAGACAGAATATCTGCGTGAAGGATGGATGGGTGTGCAGGAGGAGGAGTTGGGGGATGTGGTCGGTTGAGGTGTCGCTCAGACCAAACGTGGCTTGCTTGGGAGGATTTTTCGTAACTTACTTCATGCTTGGGTTCGGTGATGAGTGTAGTTGCGCTCCTTCCCCTTCCTCGCTTGCGCGTTATTTCTAGCACACCCTTCGGATTTTTAAGGCTGGCTTGCGACGTCTGGCGGAGCGCCTAAAGACAGAACGCAGCTTTCGGTCGGATTCCTAGTATCTACGAGGTATACCTCCGATCGGATTCCTATACTACGTAATAACGCGATACAATATCGAAAATCTAGGAATTTATTTTTTAGATAAGTACCTATTATAGATATCTATCGATTCTAAAATGCGATAAGTCCAATACCCGTCGAGTAGAAACCTGCGCCTTATAGAAATACCTAAGGTTAAATTTCCGGTTTCGAATTCGTACTTTTTCTATACTTTCGATATTTAAATAATATCTATATACCGTAGAGATAATCCGGGAATTTAGTTTTTGTATATTAGCCTAATTAGTCTCTAGATCCAAAAATAATTAGAAAAAGTTTAGTATACGTCCTATAGTAAATCGATTTCGAAAAAAGCCGGACTCTACCTCGGATCGAAAAAGGGCTAGATAAGGGGTAGAACAACTTATAATCGAAAAACTAAAGAGATAGATCGATTTCAAATTACTTGTTTACCCTCCGCAAACTGTCGGATAGAGTATATCTCGTCGTTGTTAAAGAGTCGTTTTTCGAAGTTGGAATTCGACCGAATCCTGCGTCTTGTTATCAGACCGCTGGCGCGAGACCCCTAAAAAAAACACCGAGCTGACAGCGATCTGAACCGGAGACAGTGTGCAAGGAGATTTGGAGGAAGGAGAATCTTGCGAGGGAGGGAATTTGTTGTGGATGAACATCGCTCGCGGCCTTGTCCGCCATTTCCTATATACCTTATACACAGTCTCAGACTCGCGCCGTCGACGGCTCGGTGGCCTTCAACCCGGAAGTCTGAGTGATGCCTGAGGCATCAATAGCATGACTAATTCAGGCCGTCGAACCCGACCATTCGTCGAGTCACTCTGCGTGAGCTTTTGCTTGCACGAAACAACAAGGCATTCGTTGGCCGGATCGGAGAGCTTCGGGTCCGCAATACTGACTCCATGATTGAAGGGTGACAGTCGTTGACGTCTATTTCCATTCCGGTCCGGTCCTGGAGCGATGGAGGCCTTCACGCCCTCCTCCCTTTCATGGTGCCGTGTATATGCGGCTGCCTCAAATGGCTTCAAGAATAGAGATCTTTCCAGCCGATTGATCGCCCCACGCAACGTTCTGTGGCAGGATGATGGAGCGGGTAACCACCGTCAGCAGCGATGATTCGACGGCTCGCAATGTTGAGGTCTCTTCGATCGCAGTTCGATTTCCACCATTGCGAGATGAGGAGGAAACGAGTTGACGGAGAACGGGAATCTCGGCAAGGGTATACAACACTACATTAGCTATTGGTAAGTCTCACCTCTCCGCGCTTGTCACACAAAAGCACTGCGCGTTCCTAGATCTCTGTCCCTCCGTCACTCGTTCTCTCACTGCGCTTTCCTCAATTCCTTCCACGGCGTACTCGGACTTACGAGAAATTTCCATGGCCACATCTCAATTCCCGTCGATCTCTCTGCCATGGCCCAAAGGTCACACAATCCAGGCCACCAGACTCCAGATCGATTGCCAGATCGTGCGGGCGAGTCACGCGGCGCATCCAGGGAGGAATGCTGAGGACATAAGGATCAGTTGCTTGGGAAGAGGGGGACATGCGCGCCACAGGCGTGGAGCAAAGATACTAACAAGCTGGGAATCAAACGTAGACGCACACCCAGTATCCGCTCGTTGCAGCGTTTGGGTCTCCAGATATATCCACAGTGCATCTGTTGTTCACATCCCCGGAAGAATACCAGTGATATTCGCTTGGGAAGTTTGGGTAGCGTCGATCGCAGTGGAGCTCGTCATTGGTTATTCCCCCCTTAGCCTAAGACAGATGACGAAAGTTAGAGGTAGGGAAAGGAGAGCACATGGAGGGTCGACAGAGCTTGTTACGTACGCAGTGCGCGATGAGGCCATTCTTGCCTGGAGGGCCCTCAGGACAGGGGTAATTGTTGTTGTTGGTCCCTCCATTGTAGACACAGACATGTTCGTACTTTGCTAGGGCAAACGAGACGAGAAGAGCGAAAGTTGCGCCGGTATTGGAGAATCTCATCGTGATGAAGTGTAGCAATAGGCTATCTGAGCTTGGGAGGACGTTGGTGGAAGGCTCGTGGTAGGATGGACTGGCCGAGTAGAATGTCGATAGATCAAGTGAGCCAGGACGGCGGGAGTGTCGGCAGTATACATAAAGTACTGGTAGCAACGACTGCTAGCTCCAGCATTGACCTCGTATACAGCACGTGAACACATTGCACCAATTACCGTTCTCCTTGAACCCAGGTTGATGATTTGACTAATGAGGACATCCCCAGCTGCCTCTGGGGTAGACTCGGAACTTCCTCATTTCTGGATGTTGTAATCTAATCACCGTTGCTTCACAACACCTTCCTGTCTACCTGCCCTATGCCTCTTACTCCTTCTACTCGGCTTATCTCTCGAACCTACAGGAGAGCTTGGCAATCGTGGCAATAGGGCACAAATAACAGCAACGAGAGCGGTATCTACCGTTTTGAAGAGGAGACAGAGGAATGCCTGCCGAAATCGGGCTTTGAACATGGACCCCTGAGCCTGCAAGCAAGATGACTCGTCCGATGCACTTTTCAGGTTCTAGACCAAGAGCGTGGACCAGTGTCCGTTCTCTCAAGGTGGTACGACAGTCTCGTGCCAATGCAAGCTCGAGAAAATGGCAGCATTTACTCGAACCGGGCGTGCCCGTGCCTCAGTGATATTTGACGTTTGCATTTTTCGTATTTGACGTTTTTCGAGTCACGTGCTGAGGGTGTGGTATCCAGCCATGTTGTATCCAGTGTCCATTTAATAGTGTTGTTAATGTTGTATTCGTCTATTGTATCCGTCGTCTACTACTATTGTTATTGCTATTACTACTATACTTAATACCTCCTATCGTTACCGTACCGTCCGCTCTTACTAGTACCGCTACTACTACTACTATGCCACCGTCTACCTACGAGTAGGCTCTTCTTAATAAGGATAATAAGAATAATAGTAATATACTATAGAAGGAGTTTAATATACTAGAGCCGTAGGAGAAAGAGGAGGTTTTAAAGGAGTATAAGGAGTGTACGCGTATAGCTAGTATCTATAAAGGTCTTAGTTAGTATAAAAACAATAGTAGAAGTAATAGCAATAAAGTAGCTAATAATAGAGGTAATAGTAGTAGAGCGGTTAATAATATCGCGGTAATAGATTACGCTACTAGTAGACGAGAAGTTAATATAGTAACGAGGGTTTCGGAAGGGCAAAACCAGCCTAATATAGAGCATTTTAATACTATACCTATACTAGATATTAGTAGACTCTTCGCTATAGACACCGTTCTAACGACGTAGGGAATTTTATATCTAGCGTAAAGAGTATACTATATAATTTAGCGACTTCTATAGGCGGTACTAGTAGGCCTAGGTATATAATATAGATAAGATAAAGAGGTTATTTAAGGGAAAGTTCCCTATTAAGTTTAATGCCGAATAGCGTTTGTCTATAGACTAGAACTAGTACGACGATAGAAACTGGAATCGATACTACTACTAGAGCACCGAAGGTAGTCTAATATGCTTATTGTCTTGATAATTCGTTGGCGTAGAGAGAGCCAATTCCCTGCCTTAGGCCCGACTAGTTAGTACCTACGTAACTAAACTCAATTTTGAACGTTACCTTCTACACTTCACTCTTTTAAGAGCGTACAACGCTCTTACGCCGCTACTACCGCGCTTTCTCGAATTCGACTACCTTAGACGTTTTAAAGAGCTTGGATTCGAGGGACTTAGTAGTAGTATCCGGTGGATTTCGAGAGCTAGACTTAGTAACGGAGCAAAAGGAAATGGACTTAGTAGTAGTAGTACTTAGTGGATTTTAAGAGCTAGACTTAGTAGATTTCGAGAGCCGGACATAGTAGTAGTGGAGCAAAAAGCGATAACACTAATCGGAGCTCGTAGCCGGAACAACCTAAACGAATTCAGCGTTTATAGAGAGCGCCTTTTACCTTCACCTAAGCATTTCCGGTCGAACCGGATTAAGACAGGATTTAGTTAACAATTTACCCGAGGGTGTCCAATTAATATTGCAGCCACGAGGGCACCTGTAATAACAGTCTTAGTTAAAGCCCGAAGGCCTACCTAGTCGTTAATACCTTAGAAGTTTGTAAGTAGTAAGACTATAGTATAGAGAGTTAAAGGGATTAAACCTCCGAGGGGATCGAACCCACGACTATTAGTTGTTCTATCGGCATGTTGTAACACTTGCTTAAGGCGAAGCACCTAACCCTAGCAAACTACTAATAGGGAGAGCACTCCTAAAGGTAACGCACTAGCGGCTAAGCTACGCGACGGGTATGTAAACAGAGGTAGTAAAGTTGTTGCAATTAATATAGGTCAAGTAAATAATATAGCGCTAGCGGCTAGGTTTAGAGCCCCTTTAGGCGATTCAAGCTACTTTAGGCCAAGCTTAAAAGCGGCGGTAAGGACTAAGGACAGCGAGGGCGGTAAGGGTAGTTAGGGCGGTAAGGGCAGTAAGGGCGGTAGCGTTGTTCACGGCGGCTAAGGAGGTAGGTAGGGGCTACTACGGACGACGACGGCTATAGGCGAGAGCTAAGGTTAGCTAACTAAGCAATTATTAGTGCTATTTAATAAGCTAATAAGGAACAGGGTTTGAGGGCGGCAATCGACGATTTTAGTAGAACGGTAGACTTTATGTTTATAGTGGAAGGCTTGTATTTGTCGCAATCTACGTACTTGCTCTTGAAGCCCTATTAATTAATATCTATGCGCCGTTCCTTATTACTCTTCACAACTTATTATTAGTATCTATCGCACCTTGTTCTAGCTAATCCTAGAGTAGTCGTCGGCGTCGCTCGGATAGTAGTATAGCATCGTATAGATCCTCCGCCTTAGCTAAGTAAGCAGCCTTAGTAGCCGTAGCTATCCTCTCTTAACGATCCTAATCGTACGCACTACGGACACGGTCCTTAATAGATCTATATAGCTATTGCTCTTGTTGAGCACGAAGGCCCAGGCGGTTAGATACCCTACGAGAGGCTTAACGTAATACCTACGAGGAACCTAGTCGGGTTTCCTATGTGTCCTTGTCGCTACTGTTCTCTGGCATAATGCGCTAGCTACTACGACGCTCGATATCCGCTTAGTAAGCGAGGGCAATCGTCGATTAGACGTTAGTAAACAGTAAGTAGTCGAAGGGCTTCTCGAATATAAGGGTGTTAAGCGTCTTAATACGAGAGACCGCTATATAGCGTAGGCCCGGTGTCCGCTCCTACTAGCTAATATCTACAACTGCGGAGTCTAGTGTCAAACCCTACACCTTGTGAACGGTTATTGCATACGCAATACGGATAGGAAACTGCTAGTAGTAGTGTTCCTATCCACCTCGGTAGAAGTTCCGCTAGCTTAGAAAGATTAGCACAACAACCTAACCGTCTAGCAATATCTTATCCAAATAGGGTCTAGTATAGTCTTTAGCCTTGAATGCGATAATAAGGCAATGCGGCTAAGTGTTGCGAGGGTCGGTCGTGCCGGTAGCCTACTTAATAGAGTGCAGAGTGCCCTAAGCGCTATTTACGAGGCTATTGTCGATCTAGGTGTTGTTAAGGTGCATCAAACGACAGCCGATAGATACTAAGATCTCTTGCTTAAGCTAGCTAGCCTCTTCTATCGAGGCTCGCTTTCCAACCGCTTTATTATTATAGGTAGCGACTAAGTTAATAACCGGATTGTTAATCTCCCTTATCCGCTCCTCGTTCCGGTTGTCCACGAGGGCATTAGTAAAGTAGATGCGTGTAGCGTTATCGAATGCACGACGATTAATAGTAGACAGCTAGCTACCCGTGCGAGTCGATAGAAGGCGCTACTAATTACGAGTAATAGCGTTATTGCGTAGGCCTTCGAGGGCCTTACGGAAGGGTTGCTATGCATTACCCTACTGCCGTAGGATACGTGTTAACTTAATCGTCTTGTCGAATGCATAGTAGGCGATCTACCTAGTAATATTATCTACTATCTCGAGGTTCGCTCGTAGAGCAAAGAGGGGATTTTAAAGGATAGGAGTTAACTAGAAGAAGTCGCCGGCAAGAAGGATGTTAATCCCACCGAAGAAGGCGTTAGAGGCTATAACCTACTTAAGTCGACGATTAATGTAGCTTAGTTATGTTAATCTAATTATGCTCTTCTCGTCGACAATAAGAAAGTATACGTTATCCAAGGCGACTTAAAGATTACGCACGGCATTAGTACTTAAATCGGCGAGTGTGCCCTTAATTAGCAGTTTGAACATCTTGTGTAGAGTCTAGCTATCGATAAGATGCGCTGCAACACCGGTTGGTACGAGCCTTCGAACTAGTGTCTTCTTACCTACCTCTCGAGCAGCCCTCTAAAGGTATGTAGAGATAAGCTAGATAACGAACGACTTGCCGGTGCCACCACGCCTATTAATATTAAGAAGAAGCTGCTATAGCTGTCTACCCGTGATAATCTCCTAGTATTAGTCGATAACTATGTTATAGATAAGCCGCTGTTTAGGGTTAAGGTTGTCTTTCTCGGCAGTGGACTAAGAGTTAACATCGAGTGTGCTAGGATTAGCTGCCTTCAACTTAGTCTAGTAGTCACGGGCTGGATAAGCAGCAATATTCGGATAGCGTGCAGACTACTAGCTAACGAACGGCATCTAATCCGCGTTTCGATTAATTGCTCGATTACTAAGGGCTTCTGGATTATCGCCTTAATAAGTACGTCTTACGTTGTCGAGCTCGGTCTAGTATGCCTCGGTCTGCTCTTTATTAACCTCACGCTCCTTAAAGTCGGCTCCAGTTTAAGGACGCTATAGAGGCTCGAGGTAATTACGAGGGTGGATGTGGTGCTCCTAGTAGAATGCGTAGGCGGCTTCCTAGCTATTATGTGCGTGTTCCTCGCCGTCGGCATCGGACAGTGTAACTAGCAGTGTTAGATACTCGCGGAATGCATAATAGAGCACGATCTTAGTCCGGCAGAAGTCGGCATAGCTTAGCTCGGTAGTAACGTTCTTATAGCGTGGGAAATAGTTCAAGATCCGCTATGCGCTACGGACGAGGAGCTTTAGCTATGTAGGCCTAGTGTCGTAGTCCACGAGGATTTTAAAGAAGCTAATGTCCTCGTAGGCTGCCTTGCGGGCTATGTACTTCTAAAGGACTAACTTGCTAGCGCGAGTAGTGGGCTCGTTGCTATCTACTGCTTAATCCTTAAGGGACAGTAGGCGAGTCTACTAATTAAAAGGCCGGCAGTTAACTACGATAACCGTGCGGGTACTAAACTGAAGGTTTGAACCGTTTAGAAGGTAGTAGACTTCTTATGCAACCTAGTTACGGCCGCTAATTAGCTTGTTTATAGCCTTTACAACGAGTAAGATAACAGGCTAGTTAGTAGAGATGTGCGGAATTAATGCCTTAACTATCTGATTATAGGGCTAAGAAGAGGTCTTAGCCTTACTATAGTATTTAGCTATGTATTCGATAACGGCATACACGGATGTGTAGGGTAAGAGATCGCAGTTTGCGAGCTAACCGAGTAAAATAACAGGACTGTAGTAGTTGAGCATAGTCTAGTTGCTCTTAGCGCAGAACATTAGATAGACTGGATTGCGCTTCTTGCTGGTTTTAGCGACAGGCTAGACATCGCGAGGGAAGTAGAAGCAGTAGAAGGTAGTAGCATTATTCGGATCCTAACCCTTCTTACGGCGTTGGCAGTAGTTAGTGCATTTGTAGCGCTAAACACGGTTAACCACGTCGGATAGATCGCAGAGAGTGTTAGTTAACTTAGCCGGTGAGGCATTAATAGCACCACGGGCAGTCGTAGCTTTAGTGCGCTAAGGCTTAGGATTAAAGGCCTTTAGATACCGATTCCACAAGTTGGTAAAGTCCAGTCGACTACCTTTAGTCTCTATATTAGGGAGCGGCATACTAGCTAGAGGCTATACGAAACTATAAACGTATATACTTCCGCGCCCTTGGAACTCGTATCGATACTAATAGTCCTTGGTATAGAACTTCGGCTTAATAACAGTCTCTATAAATGCCTTAAACCGACGATCGAAATGTGCAATAGCGATGTAAGGGTTATCGCGGAGGTTTTCGCGGGTAATGCGAATGCGCTCTTAAGGGGTGCTAGTCTTCCACTATTTAAAGTTCGGCATATGCTTTATAACGGACTACTACTAGAGGTCGGCTAGGCTAAAGGTAAAGAACATTGCTAGGGGTTAAAGAGCATAGTAATAGGTCTCCAGGTTACGCTTTATGCCTACCTAATAGGCTCGAGTGCCGCGTAGCGTAGCTAATAAGCGCATAATCGAGTTGAGTAGAGCCTTGGCTTAAGGATTATCCGGTGCGTCGAATGTAGCGCGGATATCGTTAACTATAAGGTTCTTGTATTGTTCGTACTACTTGACGAAGAAGGTCGACTTCCCGCGCGTCTAGTTACGCATTATAGTATTAAAGACGACGTATCGAAAGCGCGGGTAGCGAGCGAAGCGCATGTTATCGTATCGTATAAGATGCTCGACGTATTACTAGTAGGTAATAGTGAGGTCGCGAGGCTAATTTAACTTGGCACGGCTAGTAGGGAATAGCGATGGAAAGGCTAGTAATAGGATAGCCTAGTTATCTAGCTACTCGGAAAGTGGACGTTCTTTAACATCCGGCCAGGTTAGCTACGGACGCTACTAAGGCTATTAACTACTACCGATAGCACGCCGACCGCGTTGGACTTACTATACGAGATCGGCCATGTCTTGCTAATCGGCATTAAGGTTAGGGACGGCGGCACTGTCGAAGCTAAGATTATCTTGTTTAGCTTTAGCATTAACCTCCGTAGAGTTTGCGCCTTACGGCTTAGTCTAACGACGTGGGCGTTGGTCCCCAATTGCATTAGCACTACCGCGGCTATTATCGATATAGTTAGACGTTAGCATCTAACCGATAATGTTAGCGTTAGCCGGAAGGGCGGCGATACGAGCCTCGTCGATCTGAATATCCAAGTATCCTGGATAATAGGCCTTAAGGAATCGTAGCCAGCTTAATACAACGTCCTTGCGCACTATGAACTCTCGTAAGAACTGTCGCTAACGAGAGGCGGTTTCTTTATTACTAAGCTCCTCGCCTTCTACCTCTTTAGGCTTAAGAACGATAACATTCAAACTCCCTAGCTCGTTCGGAAGCTTGTTCGCGAGCTACATAATGTCTCGTAAGAACGCTACGGTGTGTCCGCGACTACCCTATTGCTAACTACGAATCTAGAAGATCTCTACTTGCATATGCATACGAGCAATAAGCATCTCTTCTACTATAGTTAACTCTGGAAGCGTGTATGTAATCTTGCTAGGATCCATGTTGTTCTACTTAGACATAAGGGTAGGATCGAATAGCTTCTTCTTACTACTGCCCTTACGAGTCGCACTACGGCAGTCCTTGCAGATCTGCTTAAAGGTTTAAAAGTCCCTTAGATCTTGTCTAAACTACCGCTCCTTGCAAAGGTTGTAGTAGGTTAACTAATCTTGCTCTAGCTCTTAATAGAAGTTTTGAATTAGCTACTAATCGAAGTCCGACACCGCTAGCTAGTTAAGATTACTAAGTAGAGGCAGTGGATCTTCGGTTGTTAGACGACGCATATACTCCTATTCTTCACGGCTAGTAAGGCTAAGACGAGATGCTCGGCGACCGGCATTGCGATCGGGGTTATAGTCGTTTTTACTATTACCTTACTAAGAAGCCTAAGATTAGGACCATGTCGGAGGTAGCTAGAAGGACAATTGCAGTAGTAGGAAGGAGGACGGCGGCGGCGGTAGTAGTACGGTCGACTACGAACGACGATTGACGTATCCCGATAGCGTCTATTCGTCGTTACGAGCTAGCGGAGTCCTATAGGCGTTGCACTCTATCGGATGCTCGTATACGGTACGACGATCGAAGGCGCTACGCTTAGAGTTGTAATAACCGGCAATGCACTACTTTTACTCGGACTATAGGTTAACATCGAGACTACTATTAGCATAGTAGATGTATATGTTATCCTACTAAGGTCCTTAGTAGGCTAGGTAGATGCGAGGGTATTAACATGTCGTATAGTAGAAGTAGTTACGGGTCGGTAGTAGCGGCGGAGGAGCTGGACCTTACTAGGCTAGTAGAGCATCGTCGGTGCGCTTCTTATAGCGCTAAGCACGACTGTTTACTTCGGACTCTCGGCGTACACGGAGGGTGTTCTAAGTTAACGGTATAGCGCGAGGGCGATACGGTAGAGGCGCGGTAGCTACTAACGGTACTACTACTAATGGACGATTCGTTGCGACTAAAGGAAGGAATCTAGAAGCGCCTAATAGTAGTAGACCGAGAGGTGCTTAACTAGAAGGTGCTTAACTAGTAGGTGCGGTAGGTCGAGTTTAACTACGAGGAGCTCTAGTAAGACTATCTTCACGGACTGCATTGCGCCTCTAAACCTTTCTAGGAAGCCTACCGAGCTATACTAGTAGAAAGCCGGGCTGAACACTACGATAGGTTACGTAGACCTTAACTTGCTTCTTGCGGCCCTTGCGGTTATCGATGTAGAAGTTCTTCGTACGCTAGTAATTACCTCGACTACACTTAATTATACTAGGATGTTTAGCATCGTAATCCGAGTCGAACTTATCTTCCGGATCGAAGGGCACGTTAGGTGCATCCTTAGGGGTAGGGCGTTTGTTAAAGTTTGGGCGATCTAGAGGGTCGTTACCTAAAGGCGCAACTATAGCTATGCTTACGTAGTGCTAATAGGACGTTTGGGAGGGTAGCTAATACAATAGGCAGTGTAATAAGGTTGAATTTGATAATAATAATAATAATAATAATAATAAAAGAGATAAGAGGTAGACGAAACTTAAGAGAGTCTTTAAAGGAGATATAACGGCACGGACAAAGGAAGGAAAGGCCCGGAAGGTGCGGACCGATTTAGAAACGGCGAGACAACTAGTAAATAGTAGATACTACGTGAATATAAGAGAACGTAAGTAACCGAGTGTTTTGAATGCAGCTATCCGACGCTATTAGGGCAGTTATGTCTCGGTAGTAGAGCCTCTAGCGGTCCTCCGGAGGCCACTACGTAGAGCTTTCTTTTCTTTACGCCTACGGCGGGCCCGTATAGAGCCATGTCGTCGACGTGTTGCTATATAGATGTGTTACTATATATAGACGATTTAAGAGGTAATATCAATATTGTTTAGCGCTACGTAGTAGCTATTACGCTGCGCGTAAACATTGCTACATAAAATGCAGCTAATTAGAGCATACGCTTTCTCGAATTTCGTACCCCCTAACGGCTAAAGTTCGGCAGTAATTAGCTCTCGCTTAGGGGGGGTCGTTCGGTCGCAAGCTCCCTTACTTCTACCCCTACCGCTCTACGCTAATAAGCGATATAATAAGGGTTTGAAACATCCGAGTCTATAGGACGGTACTAATAGTATAAAGTATTACCTTAATTTAAAGGGTTGTTAAGATAGTATAGAGCGATCGAACATCTTATAGGAGGCTATTAAGAAAGCTCGGGAGAATAAGGTATATAAATACTAACTACGTCTACCGACTACGTTTACCGACTACGTAGTAGGGAAGGAATTTATATAGGCTCGGGGAAACATACCGACTATATAAGCCGACTACGACTCTAAAAATTACCTTCTAACCCTTATTCTAGCTATAAATACTCTAGGCTAAGGTCGCAAAGGAAGTTTTAAGGCTAGCTAACTTTATTAGGGCTTATAGGGATATAATAATTGCCCGAGGCGGCGAGGCCTACTAGAGGATTTTTTCTCGTATAAGCTCGTACGTCGTATATACTAGTGCTATAAGGATAACCCTAACTTCCGAAGCGCTACTATAATACGTAAGATAATTCGAGAGTTCTCGGCTAAGACCGATAATAACCTAAAGGCCGTATTTAGAGATGTCCGAAGGGCGTTATTATCTATAGACGGGTAGTAGGCTAAAACGATAAAGGCGTTATTCCTAGTAATAAAAGTGTACTAGATCGATAAGTACTAGACCCTCTAGGAGGAACTTCTAGATTTCGTACCTATTATCGGAGATTATACTAGCTAGAACCTCGGCTATATAGTGCGTAATGTAATCTCTAAGTTTAGCTTAGATAAGAAACTAGTTAGTATAACAACTAATAACGCGTCTAATAACGGTACCCTATATACTACTACACAAGTAGCCCGGAGCTAACTTATGCCGTCGCACGGACTAACGAAACCTAATAGTGTTACTACAATTAAAGAGACCTAGTCTATACTTATAGAGAATTGTTAGAAGTAGCTTAGGAATGTTCGTAGGCTGGAACCGAAAACAAGAGAGCTTAATAGGTAACGACTCGATTCGATAGAGAGAGGAATAGACTAGAGAGGTCTCGCCTATCTATATATGTTCCTTCGCATACTAGCGGAGGGCCCTTAGTCGCTAGTAGAGGCCTAAAGGCCGTCTATATAGGTGTAGAGGTCCCTCTATTATTAGTGCGAGCTCTTCTGTTATTTCCTACGCCGGGTTGTTCTAGGTAGCGAAAGATAAGGGTAGAAAGGGCTAGGATAGTAGCTATTAGTAAGGGCTTCCTTATATTGCCCCCCTCCCCCCTTCGCGGCTATCCTTAGTCGTATTCCGCATCGCATATGCTCGGTGTCCCGATTTGGAAGAAAAAGTAGGTCCTTACATATGCCCGGTGTCCCGATTTAGAAGAAAAGGTAGGTCTACCCTTTTTTTTTTTTTAAGTCTTTAGTTTCGGCCCTCTTTTTTAACTTTCTCTTCTATAAACCTACCTAAAGTAAGTAGCCTTAAGGGGCAGCAGAATAGTCCAGATTAGCGCTAGATTAGCTAACCTTCGGTCTAGATTACTATAATGTCGTACGCTCTAAGCTATCTACGTAAGAAGTATAAGCAGTCGGTCCTAGCTAGCGAGTATAACGCTAATCCGTGCTCTTCCTACCTGTCGGCGGTTAAGGAAGGCCAGGATCTCTCTAAGATCTGCCGGCTGTCTAAGATTAAGCCTCCGGACGGCATTACGGCTAAGTACGTAGGTTGCCTATATAATAAGAACGTAGACTGTCTCTAGGTAGGTCCTCCCTACCCTATTCTAGCTCGTTCTAACTCTCTCTAGATGCCTCTAGATTCCGAGAACGCCTAGAAGGCTATTAATGCCGATATTAAGACTACCTATAACCGCAACCGTACTCCTACGGAGGTGGAGGACCTACGTAACCGCGTCTTATACTATACTAGCACTATAGAGGCGTAAGTTGTCCGTTCTAGCCTGTTCTAGACTAGCCTACTAACAGACTAGGTCTCTAGGAAGTTAGATAGCAGCTTCCGTAGCAAGGATAGTCTCTCGTAGTACCCTAGAACATCGACTTAGGAGGAGACGAGGTAGAAGGTAGCGAAGCGGGACCGTTCGGCTAAGGCTATACTTAACCAGGCTATAGGTATCCCTAAATAGCGCGTTCTAGTGTAAGGGGGGAGTATACTTAGACTCCAAACTCCCGTCGGATAGCAGCAGTATGCACCGGAGGTGTAGTAAAAGAGGGCTATAGAAGGTAAACATGTAAAAAGAAGACGAGGAAGGTAGATAGGGGGGCAACGAGGAGGTAGATTCAAGTGCTATGTGCTGTTGTGCCTTCGAAGTGCTAAAAGGTTGCATAATAGATAATAAAGTCTATTAGCTGCCTAGCGACGAAGGTAGTACTACTAGATATACGTAACTAGTGCGACTTTCTCTACTATAAGCTTCCCCTAGCTAGTGTCTAACCTAGACACTAAACAAGAGACAGACTAGCGACCTAAAGCGCCGCTGCGTACTGCTTAAACTAAAAGAAACAAACTTAACATGTCCTATGTACACGCCCTTATACGTAAAAACCCTCTAGAACTAGCACTAGCATCGTCCTTGTCGTGTAGTGCTAATGTAGACCGATCCTATCCTAGGGTTTTGCACCCGCCTCGCATGTCGCATATATCTAATAAAGAGAAAAGAACAAAAGAAAACCCTATCAAAACCAAAGAACTCCCTTGAAATTCGCTCCTAAGTCGTCGTTAGTATTATTTCTTTCCTAGACCAAATGCGGAAATAGTCTAGTAAACTACTATCCCTAAGTACCCGCTTCCTAGAACCGCACTCGTCCTATAGTCCTATGCTTGCTAGTAAAGGGAACCTCCTAAGGGAGCGAGTCGATAAACTCCTACTAAGTAACGTATTTATGCTTAATATCCTCCGGATCCTTAACTAGTGCCTCGTCTATACGAGGGCGCTTCGACTAGAAGTTCTTTAGATCGGCCTCCTTTACCCGGTAGAAGGACTTGTTACC
>JALRMM010000355.1:0-36892 GCA_026122155.1 Zymoseptoria crescenta
GCAAATATTACCCTTCTAACAATCGAGGACAATTACGCCGAATTATATGCCGCCTCTAACATTCATAAACACCTACTACAATTACTTGCAAAAACACTATAATTAGCTGCTCCTTAGACAATTAGAAGGAGTTAAAGAAAATTCACGAGCAAATATTACCCTTCTAACAATCGAGGGCAATTACACCGGATTATATACTGCCTCTAACATTTATAAACACCTACTACAATTACTTGTAAAACACTACAATTACTTGTAAAACACCACAATTAGCTGCTCCTTAGACAATTAGAAGCGCCCTTAACAATTACCAAAAAATTCACGCGTATTACCGGCTAGGCCCGTCCCTACCGCTATAAATACCTCTATTTCCGCAATTAGCTCGACAACCTCTACCTCCTTAACACCTACATCTTCTCTCTTCCCTTTCCCCTTTTCTTTACACTATTAACTATTACACAACCTATACGCACACTCCTATACCTTACTTAATTACCTCCAACTAAGCGCATCGGCGTAACCTACTAATCGAGCGTAACGAGCGCGGAACAATACCTATTACTAGAAGCGCAACGAGCGCGTAACAGTACTTATTACTAGAAGCGCAACGAGCGCACCTATCTACTTAGCAACAAGAACGTCGCCTCGCCGGTATAGTCTACGTACGAAATAGCGGACTAAATTCGGAAGATCGAGAATAGCCTCTAAGTATCCACTACGTTTACGGGTAAGGTATAGCGCGCACTTCGGGCTATATATAGCTCCGGCAACTCGGATAAGCTATCTAGGCTCGTAAAGGAGCTACCGGAGAAGGATCGACAGTAGATCCTTTCAAGTATTGTTCGGGCATTTAAGTAGGGAATAGAAGGGGTCCAGGAGTTTATTTCGAAGATCTAGGATCTCTATCTCGAGTGTAAGACTCTACTGCTTCTCGCAGACGGGTAGGAAATCAAGGGGGAGGACAATATAGGCGCCGCTTTCCCGAACTTAAGAAGGGTAGCTACCGTTAGGAAAGAGTCTCGTAATAGGAAGAAGTTAGTGTAGGATGCGTGTTAAAAGGTCTGGGGCGATGCTGTTATAAACAAGAACCCGGAGATTAAGAAATATATCCGGCTATCCGAAAACATAGCTAAGTAGGTCTAGCGCGTAGCGAATACGTATCCTTTATAGACGGGTAGCAAGGAGGGAGACTCTATAGCGCATCTGTTATCGTACGAGCTACTCTACCGACACCTTAGAGGCACCTCGCGGGGAGTAAGCCTAGTAAAGGGGGAGTATATTACGAGGGACTTTATACTTATAGCCGATAGGAAGTCGGATCGTCTATCGTAAGAGCAGTACGATAAGTTTAAGAGCAAGTTCGGCCTACACTTTAACAGCCGCGGCTAGGTTTTCGACAAGGTAGCTTAACCTACTACTATAGCCTCCGGCTCCGGTTTAGTAATCTCTAGGGCTACACCGTAAAAGCAGATCGACGCACCTCCCGCTATAAGTACCCGCTCCCGTACTACTAGCTCGAAATAAGGACCTCCGTTCCCTATTACCCTACCCGACCGCACTACCCCTTTCTCTACTCCTTTCTCTAATACCCTATTAGGATTAGGACAGCTAGTTTCCGGACTAAAGACCCCTACTAGGGACCGACGAAACTTATAGCCAACTACCCCCGGTAGTGCTAAACTGGAAGATAGTATCTAGGGAGCTACTTCGCCTACCCGAAAGACCGGTCGGGCACGCTTACTTTCGATTGCTATTAGCGAGTCTTAGCTCGCTACTAGTGTTATTCTAAAGAAGGATGCTCCACGAAAGGACAAGTGCAACTACGAGCTAGCTAGTCCACAGGTAATTTCTCTAATTAATAGGCTTCGGAACCTAGTAGGTAAGGAGAGGCTCGCGAACGCTAACTTATTCTTTAAGTGCCTTTAAACACTATACCCGGATCTATTACTGCCTTAGAAGGATTAGGCATATCTCTACATAGATTATGCTAGGGACCTCCTTCGATACTTAGGGTTTAAAGTTAAGAAGGGGTCTCGGACTAACAAGAACCTGTTCCTATATAGACTCCTTTAGCTTAACGGCGACACGAAAAAGCTAAGCGACTACAAGACGGGTGCTAATACCTACTTCTACTAGTTTAAGCACGCGCGTCCTATTCGTCCCTCGGACTTCCTTAGTCTATACCGCTTCGAGAATACGTCTTAGAAACTAGTCCTTAGTAGCATCTACTACAACCTTATTAATAAGGAGAAGAAAGTCTGCTTTAGGGACATTGCGAAGGAGGCTCTCGGTATTACTAATACCTACTACGCCGCCTTTAAGAAGGACGGTACCCTTAACTTCCCTCTATTCGACTAGCTAGCAAACGACACGAAAATCATAATCGACAAAAAGCCCTTTTTCCTAAAGGATATTATTAAGGAGGAGATAGACATGTATTTCTGGCACCAGCGGAAGATTAATAGCTAGGAAAACTATAGCTAGCTCCGGACTATGTTCTACTCTTAAGTTTAGCAACTTATTCGATAGGACATTAGGTACTAGTTGCTATACGTTATTATGCGGCTAGACTACGAGTATAGGCTTATCTTATATCCGTACTACGCTAAGTACACCGGGATTGGAGACAATACTATGTTTAAGCACATCGATCTAAACATTACTCGGATAATTAAGGAGCTACGTAGGATCTTCTAAGTTTAGGGGACTGTCTCTCTTACCGACGAGGGGAAGGACGACTACATAGTGCTTGTTAAGGGCATGCAGAAGACGAAGGTTTTTAATACATAGTACAAGTGGATGCGCGATTACGATTGCACCGAGGGTGCTGTATAGAAGATTAACTATATAGTCCTCCCTTAGAGCTTCCTAGATAAGCATAGACTTAAGTAGGAGCACGTACCCTACAAGGCTAGTAATGTCCGTATTACTATACCTTATCTTCCTTATAGGGTGGATTACGTAGCGAAGACCGAGCGCCGCACTATCCTTCCCTAGTTTATTGCCTACCGAGATAACGGTTCGCTCGAGTGCGTAGAGGCTAGTAATTAGGAGATGCTTAGTAGGGCGCATAGGGATATAACTACTCTAGAGCGTACCCCTTCTAGACTTCGGAACAAGTACGGAGCTATCCCCTACGCCTTTCTAGCGTTAGTTCGACTTACTACTAGCAACCCTATTTCGAGCGCGCTAGTTAGTAGTGCTAAGTAGGACAATCCTAGCGTCCTCTCCGAGCTAAGGCGACTTACTTAGTTCGAGAGCGCAGCGTAGCTAAAGGATTACCTCTAGATAGAGCGTAAGCGTGCCCTCTACTAGTTCGCTAACAACTACTAACAAATGCGGGCTATTAAGAGGACTACTTTCGGTAACAAGTCCTTCTACCGGGCAAAGGAGGCCGACCTAAAGAACTTCTAGTCGAAGCGCCCTCGTATAGACGAGGCACTAGTTAAGGATCCGGAGGATATTAAGTATAAACACGTTACTTAGCAAGAGTTTATTAACTCGCTCCCTTAGGAGGTGCCCTTTACTAGCAAGCATAGGACTGTAGGACGAGTGCGGTTCTAGGAGGCGGGTACTTAGGGATAGTAAGGTAGTTTGCTAGACTATTTCCGCATTTGGTCTAGGAAAGAAATAATACCGACGACGACTTAGGAGCGAATTTCAAGGGAGTTCTTTAGTTTTAATAGGGTTTTCTTTTGTTCTTTTCTCTTTATTAGATGTATGCGACATACGAGGCGGGTGCAAAACCCTAGGATAGGATTAGTCTATATTAGCACTACACGACAAGGACAATGCTAGTGCTAGTTCTAGAGGGTTTTCACGCATAAGGGCGTGCATATAGGACATGTTGAGTTTGTTTCTTTTGCTTTAAGCAGCACGCAGCGGCGCTTTAGGTCGCTAGTCTGTCTCTTGTTTGCTTTAAGCAGCACGCAGCGGCGCTTTAGGTCGCTAGTCTGTCTCTTATTTGCTTTAAGCAGTACGCAGCGGCGCTTTAGGTCGCTGGCCTGTCTCTTGTTTAAGCAGCACGCAGCGGCGCTTTAGGTCGCTAGTCTGTCTCTTGTTTAGTGTCTGGGTTAGACACTAGCTAGGGGAAGCTTGTAGTAGGGAAAGTCGCACTAGTTACGTGTATCTAGCAGTGCTACCTTCGTCGCTAGGCAGCTAATAGACTTTATTATCTATTATGCTACCCTTTTAGCACTTCGAAGGCACAACAGTACACAGCACTTGAATCTACCTCCTCGTTGCCCCCCTATCTACCTTCCCTCGTCTTCTTTTTACATGTTTACCTTCTACAGCCCTCTTTTACTACACCTCCGGTGCACACTACTGCTATCCGACGGGAGTTTGGAGTCTAAGTATACTCCCCCCTCACAGTGTCTAGCTCTATCGACTATAAGTCTCCGCGTACGTAAATACGAGCTTTGAACTTCTCTAAGTGCCCTTTCGAGTCGGACTTATACTTAAATACCTACGTTAACGGTATAATAGAGTCGTTTCCTACTTCCGTTTCAGGTACCTAATAGAACGTTCTAGTGTTAAGGGCTTTCTAAAATTTAATAGACGCTGCCTCTTTAAACTAAACTTCGAACTTGTGTCCGTTAAGGCTCTTCTAACGCTTAGGTTCCGGCGGGATGTCTCCGATAAGGACTAGTACTATGTTTGCCGAGGCTTTTTCTTCTATAATTGTCTTTATTAACGAGATAGCGTATGCCTTAGCTACGGTAGCGTAGACCGAGAAAGTGCCCCTTATATCGAATAAGGACATCTTAGGGAGGATCTAGTCTTCGGCCTTAAAGGGTCTAATAGGTCTCGAGTTAATTATCTTCTACCGCTAAGTCGATAGCGTTGGATCGTCGTATTAATCGTCCGGATCGACGTGTTTATAACTCTGTTTTTGTTCGTGCTCTATAATAGCGTCCTTAACGCTCTCTTTAATACCTCGGTTAATAATAAAGGTTTCGATAGTGTCTTCCCTTATCTCCGTTTCTCGGTCGTAAGGAATCTCGTATTCCTAATTATCTTCTATAGCTACTTCTAGAGCGGCTTAATTACGGATTTTAGGTTCCGGGGCCCCTTATCTAAATACATCTAGGATTTCGATGTCTTCTCCTTGTTCGGCTTAGTAGGTTAATACTAACGCGTCCGATAGGTCCTAAAACTAGTAATCTTCTACCCTAAAGTCTAGTTTAACGTTTACGGCTAGATTCACCGGCATTACTATACTTAGGTTAAAGTCGTAGAGTCCTTCGTACTTCAACTTCTCGTTAAAGACAACGTCTCTCGTCCTAATAATCCTATCTAGGCTTGGAATCCAGATTCGGAATACATTGTGTCCTTTAAAGCTAACTAGGTAGCTAATCCTAGCTCGCTCTATTATCTTCTCTCTTTTAGGGACGTCTTTCGGCCTTATCTTATATGCATAGGCTCTCGACCTAAACTAGTAGATATAGGCGATGTCCGGTGCTTGTCTAGTAGCCTTCTACTACGGGGTTATATAGTTTAGGCTCTTAGTAGGTAACCTATTTATAATATCGGCCGCTGCTACGTAAGCTTCGTTCTAAAGACTATTAGGAAGATTTGATTTAATAATTATTGCCCGCGCTATTTCGACGATTAGGCCGCCGGCTCTTTCTACTAGGTCCTATGCTTAAGTATAGGGCGCTAAAGGTTTCTATTAAACGCATCCCTTCCTTAATGCTAATCTAAATGTTAATCCGAACTTCGGGTTACTATCTATCGATAGGACATAGAGTTCTCGACCTATACTCTTAATAAAGGTCTAGAGTTCCTTAAAGCACCGTACTAAACTTGCTTAGTTAACGGTTGCTATCGTCTATACGAAATGTAGGTATGTTTCCGTATCGACTACGTAAAACAAATACTTGTCTCCGTTCTTTACGATACTAAATTTAATAATATCGGCTACAACATCCGAAAAGAGTACTAGTAGTCGCACTCTAATCGGTTTCCTTCGCGAGACAATTCTTTTCGACTTAGCTAGGAAGCACGCGTTGTACTCGTTTATTTTAGGGGCCGTATCTCCTTTCTTGTCGATGTTAATACCCTATGCTACTCGATTAAGTTGCGAGATACGATTACCCCCGATGTAGCCTATAATACGGTGCTATTAGGCCGGAGAGAGCGTCCTTAGTTTTCTCCGGTCCCTACTACTCGTTACGAGCGTAACGAACACTTCCTTATTAGATAGTTAATCCTCGTTTAGCGCGTTCCGGACGCTAAGAGGTAAATTCCTTAAATCTAGTAGCTAAGTTAGGATCTAAGTGTTCGATTTCGGCCTAGTCTACGCATTAATATATAGTAGTCTATTAAATTGCTTAATTTGAGTTACTACCGCTCCCTCGCTATCTAGCTAGTAATCCGACCTCTTATCTAAGTATAGGCTAATATCTCTATATAGTATAGAGGACACGATATTAACGTGGAATCTAGGTATATAGAGAACGTCCTTTAAAAGTAGAGTAATTAGCTCTCTAGACGGAGATAGGAACGTAATTTTTCCTATTCCCCTTACTAACGCCTTTAACCGTTAATCCCCGGCGTAAATGTATACGTTATAGGGGATATTAACAACCTTAAAGTCCGCAATAGTTGGATTGTTTATAATATAGACGTTAGAGCCGCTATTAAGTAGCTAGCGATTGCTCTCTTCGACTGCTTCTATCGATATTACCCTATACTCCGTAACCGCCCTAATCGTATAGCTTCTGTACTGCTTCTTTAGCCTATTAGGGTTTTATAAAGAGTCGGATTTTATCTACTCCGGCGGGATGTCCTTAATCCCGTAGTAATCCTTTAGTACTATTGCTAACGGATCTCTAAACTTTATTTGTTAAAGGCATTTCCCCTTATCCTTTTTTAGAACGTTTTTATAGAACTCGAGGTACTTCTTATTATCTTTCGTTATGTCGGCCTTAACTAGCCGTAGACGGTAATTAATAATTGGACAATTCCCTAGCCTCTAGCACGACCTATTCGCTAGTTTCCCGGTATAAGGTTTATAGGTTCTATCTTTTAACTTGTCTTTGTTATTGTTCGACCTATTCCCTCCGTTAGGTCCTATTACCGGCTATGTATTAAAGCTAATTTAACCTATTCCTTAAACTTTAGGAGTAGTTATCTAGTCTTCGTCTATTCTAAACGTCGCGTTTACGCGTAAGGCCTTAGCTAGGTTGCCTAGGTCTCTATTTAAGAACACTATTACTTCTCGAACGCACTATTAGAGTATAGAGAATACTATAATAATTCTTCCGGTTATAATATTAATCTTCTCTTCGACTATCCTTACGAAGTCGTCTTTTAGGATAGAATGTACTAGGTATAATCCCCTTAGCATCTTCTTCTCTAATTCCAGCTATTTTTATAGGTACATATAGATATTAGTTAACTTAGGTCCGGACATTAGGTCGACGTGCTATTTTAATAGGAATCTTCGCCTAGTCGCGTCGTCTAGAGTAAACGTTCTAGTAACGAAGTCTATCTAATTAGCTAGTATCGGCGGGTATTAATCGTTTAGGTCGTCTACGTATGCTAATAGAATTGTTCGGGTAAAGTATTTCTTAAAGTTATCCTTCTTCTTCTTAAACTTAGAGTATACGATAGATTCTCTAGCGTAATCCTTTATTCTTAAGTCGAAGAAGGCCTTATTTTGTTACTAACGGATGTAGTTTCCTTATTCCTATAGATCCTCGATTTTAATTCTAAGATCCGGCTTAATTAGCATAATCGGCTTATATAGTTCTTAAACTCGATCTATTACTATACCTACTAGTCTAATTAGCGTCGTTTTACGTATATATTAGAATAGTCTATTATCGATTGCCGCCGACTTGGTAATTAAGTACTAGTCGTCGTATTTCGTTTAGTCGGTGTAGACTACTTCTTAGCGTCTAACGTTCGTTACGACCGGAAAACCTAGCGAGTCGACTTTTAAGACGTCTATTAAGGTCGATTATTAGGGGTTGTCTCTTAAATGCGTAGTTTAGCACGAACCCGGGCTTATAACTGTTAGTATATTAGTGCAATGCAGGGGTGAACTTATAGATTAAGAAAAACTATAATTTTATAATAGTTATCTAACCTACTAACTATATAGAGGTTATAATTCTAAATACTAAAAGGGGTCTGGACCTTAACTCTCTGTTTCCGTAGTTAGTCCGCAATAGCTCCTAGGTCTAGAACCCCCTAATCGTCCAATACACGTATTGAAAGCGTAATCTGCACTTTTGGGTAATTCCACCTGAAACACGCTAGCATATCAACACCCTCACTCTTCCACAAGCACCTCACCGGGCACCGGCAGGTACAGCTAGGACTACAGCTTGTACAGTTATCATCATCGAAGCTCAAAATCCACCGCACCTTCTTCCACCCTGTCACTTTCTTCCGCCATCCATGTTCGCCGCTCGTCGTCTTATGTCTCACGCCTCCCCGCGCTCTCAACAAATCACCCAACACCTCTCCAAATCCAACAACTTCCACTCTTCAGCACGCAAAATGGTTCAAGTCGGTGATGCCGTTCCGAGCGTCGACCTCTTCGAGGCCAAGCCTGGCGCGTGAGTTGACCACATTGAAAATGCTCATCGTCCTGAGCCATCACTGACAGGAGTAACAGCAAGGTCGACCTCTCCAAGGAGTTGGCTTCCGGCAAAGGCGTATGCATTCCCGTCAATCCTCCCACAAAAAAAGCATTGATCACTGACATGTCCTCAACAGGTCATCATCGGCGTCCCAGCTGCCTTCAGTACGCATCACCACTGCCAATCACCCACCACACCACGATCACTAACTCCTCCAAGGCCCCGGCTGCAGCAACCACCACATTCCCGGCTAGTGAGTCCTGCCATACCACACCAGCCTAATAAGATTCCTCAAAACTAACCGCTCTCTTCCCCGACCCAGCATCAACAGCAAGAAACTCGCCGACGCCGGCAAAGTCTTTGTCGTCTCCGTCAACGACGCATTTGTATGTCACCGAGGGGCAGAAGGCCTGCAGCGGTCCGAGACTGTCTCTCGGACTTAGTCTGCCTTCATGCCTTCTACATCCGAGCCCATTGTTAACCCTCCCATCTTAGGTAATGGGCGCCTGGGGCGAATCCCTCGACGCCGACAAGAAATCCGGTGTACGTCCTCAAACAATCCCCCACCAGAAACCGCTGTTTCCAGACCTTTCACTGATATGTACGGTGCATATCTAGGTCCGCTTCCTCGCCGACCCACACGCCGAATTCAACAAGAAGCTCGACACCATGTTCGACTCCGCCGCCGTGTTCGGCCAGGACCGCTCCAAGCGTTACGCGCTCGTGACCGAGGACGGAAAGGTCAAGTCGGTGCACATTGAGCCGGACGTGAGTTTTTTCCCATCTCAAACCCCGTGGTCGTGCTGCTGTTGGTATGATTGACTGACTGTTATTATTTTCAGAACACTGGTGTCAACGAGTCCGCTGCCGAGAAGGTGTTTGCTTAGATGCCTTCACTCGTATTCAGCCACCGATGGGGTCGGGAAGTTCGTCTATCGAAGAATGACCGTGGAGAACATTCGCCAAACCAGCTCAGCCGGGAAGAATCATTGTGGACTTTTTGCTAGATCTGTAGCAAAAGAATTCGAAATTCACATCAAGGTCTCAAGTCCCCGTCATGAAGATAGCCATACAATAGAGGCGGTGGAATACCTCATACTAATCTGCGCTAATTCTAACATTGAAAAGACAACTGCGTACGAGCCGTGACTAAAGCAGCAGAGCGAACGTGCTCCACGGCACAGATGTCCCCTTCTCTTGCAAACAAAAAGCGCCACAAAGGTGACGATTCCCGTCACCCTTCGGACGCGAAAGAAAAAAACCGGGTATCGAGCATTCATCAGCATCAAACCAGACAAGAAACAAAAAACACACCCCGCTCATGCATCATCCATGTTCCCTCATCCGCACAACACTCCCCTCGCGGCTCTCTTTCCATCTCCCTTCAAAAAAGAAAAGGAGAGAGATCACGAAAGCCCCAACAACCCCCCCGCCCTCGCAAACTCCTCCTGATAAACCCTCAAATCCGCCCAAATCCTCAACTCGGCATCTTCGTCTCCCGCCGTCGCGGTTCCACTCGCGCTCCCACCACCACCGCCGTTCACCTCCCTCTCCTCACTGTTCGCGGGACTGACTCGCTCCAACCGCGTCAACACCTTGAGGAAAGCGGAGAGGTATTCCTGCGCTTGACTCGCGAGTTGACCCTTGCGCGCGTCGGGGACTTCGAGTAATGTGCTGGCGATGGCGCGGATTTTCATCGTCTGGGTGACACATCAAGTCGTGTTAGCGAGGTTCTCATCTCAGGTGGTCAGGTGGGTGCGGATGGGAATGAACTTACGAAAGAGTCGGCCGAAGGCTCCATGTTGACTTGGTCGATACTACTCAACACCGTCAAGAGGTCGCGGACGATATTCTCCCTCTCCTCGCGCATTTCCGCCTCGATCGCGTCGAAAGCGCCAGATGTGGGAGGAACGATACCGTCCAGACCGGCAGACATGATCCCCGCAGTGGGCGAGTCCGGCGTGGCAGAAGACGGTCGACCGTTCTGCCTCGTACGACCGTACGCTTCGCACAAGTTCCAGTATTTCTCCACCAGGTATGAGCGCGTGGCGAGACTGGAGGCGTAGATGTTGGCTTTTTGGATTTCGTACTGCGAGCGGCGGCGGTCTTCGGGTGAAGGCGCTTCGACGGAGGAGCGCGAGGTGGGTGACATGAGGGAGTGGGCTGGATCGCGGGTGAAGTGAGGTTGGGCGTGAGAAGTGGAGGTGTAGCAGGAGGTGCCATGGTTCTGCTGGGCATCGGCACGAGCGTCGGCGCCGGTGTTGTGCACGACGAGTTCGGCGGGGAGTTCGGTCATGGCCTTTTTGCATCGGCGGAGAGACTCGTGAAGGACGCGTTTCTGGCGGTCCCAGTCGACGATCGAGTCTATACCCCACGCCATTTCCATCGTGGCTACGGCGTTGTAGGAGGTGTAGACGCGGACGTTGGCGTTGAAGCCGGCGATCACGGGGACGAGGCCAGCGGGTTGGGCTTCAGTGTGCGTAGGGTAAATGCAGAAGTCGTCGACCTCTGCGGGAAGAGGTGGATATGGTTCGGTATGGGTGGGCGGAGGAATAACCAACTCTCCGAAGCTGGCTCCTAATTGCTCCATGGCCTTGACGCTGACGAACATTGTCCAGAAGATCCTCCGTCCCATCTCGAGGGTGATGTTGTCCACATTGTCGGTCATGAGATCCACGCTGGAACTCGCGTGGGAGCCCATGGCGGTGGGAAGCGTTCCCAACTGCGTGTATGGCTGTCCTTTGGGCTTATGCAAGCCAAGCGTCCGCAGGATGGTTAAGCATTCCCCGAAGTAAAGCCGACCGAGACGCCATCTGAAGGTGTAGATTCCCATGAGCGCCAGAAAATGGCTCGTCGCAGCATCGTACACATTCAGACTCTCGCTCTCAAGGTATCCTGGTCCTCGTGCCGCCGCACATACTTTTTGACATCTGTGGACAAGACTCATGTGGTTCGGGAAGAGGTTCTCGCGCTTTTGTGCCTTGAGGTGAAGTCGAGGTTTTCGTGGGAACGATGCGACCAGTGCTCCGATCATGGCAGCGAGGAGTGAGAGGAAGGACCTATTGCTCAAATCTTCCCTGCGTTTCCAAGCCTCGCGAAAGCTTGGCTCGTGTGGAAATGGGCATAGTGGGTGGATGTAGGCGAAGAAGTCGTCGATGAGGAGGTCGAGCGTCTCGATCGGGCAAATGGCCTCGGCGGAGAGAGGAGCGGAGGAGGTCGTAGCGAGAGCTGTGAGTGCTTGCGCGGCATGAGTGGGTGAAGTCGGGGAGGAATTCCCAGAAAGAGCTGGAGATCTACCACCTGCTTCTTCCAGACGCCGTCGCTTCACTGCCTCAGCATGTCGATTCGGCGGTCCTCTCCGTCGGCTTGGTCGCTCAAATGTGCACGGGATGTCCAGCGCCGCGCAGGCTCTACATGGCGGGCCAGTCTCGTCACACTGATGATGTATGTTAGTTTCGGGCTGAGGGATCACTCCTCGATGAATGAGCATACCTTGACTTTGCGGATACTACATGAATCGCATGCCTTTCGTAATCGGTTCGTCTTCTGCGCCTGCTCGGGCGTCGAGTTCTGTGTCGGAGGCTGAGAGTGATTGGCATTGCTCGTTGGGTGACTCGTCACCGGCGTCGGTTGCTGAAGGTGCTGAGCGTGCTGAGCATGCTGAAGGTGCTGATGCTGCTGCGCGTCCAGGTCTTGGTGGTGTTGCAGCTCATGGCTGAGAGACTGCTGCATGTGCTGGCTTGATGGACTGTGGATCTGGTTCGCGGCTTCCACCTTCGGGTATAGAGGCTGATTCAAGGCGCTGAACTGGAGTTGATCTTGGTGGGCGGGCTCCAGTAAGGACGGCTGCTGAGCGCCGGCGGAGGTGGGATACAGAGCATTGTAGTGGTGATGGTCACCCTGCGGAGGCGGCGGGTAGTTGGACATCTGCGCGAGCATCCAGTTTTGCACCTGGAGCTGCGATGAGTAATAATTCGACATGGTCGCGGCAGACATTCGGAGGATTGGGTTGGTGGGTAAGGCAAGGTGGGTGGGCGGGTGGGTGAAGGAGGGAAAAAGGCTAAGAGGACAACGCTTGTGCAAGGCAGGCACTCGGACAGGCAGGACTGGGCGATGTGCCGCGAGAGGAAGTGGGCGCGGCGCGTCCGGTAAATAGTCTTTGGGATGGGATGTGACCGTGGCAGTCCACACACGGGAGTTGGATCGGGGTGGAGGGGAAGAGGATGCAGGACTGGGGCACTTACTCGGAGAGACCAGACGATCGTCGGGGTTGTTGGCGCGTGGTCGAGGACTGATAACTGCTCCGGCGGCAAGCGGCGGGCAGCGACCGGGATGCCCTCACTGGCGTGGCACGAGGATGCGATGGGATGATGAGGTGGTTCTGGTTCTTGGGGGGGGGGAGGGGGGACGATCAGCTTCAGGCCCGATGAGGACAAGAAGTGGCAGTAGTGCGCCAAGTCGAGTGACAGACGGTCAATCGTCGAGCCTGTCAACCTGGAAGTCAAGGGGACGACGGACGCGTGTGGAGGGAAGGGACGGGAGGATTGGGGTCCGGGCTGGTTGGTGGGTGAGAGCAGAAGCGAGACGAGATGCTTGCTGCGTGCTGCGGTGAGGGAAAAGACGCGTGAGGGAGAGACGGGAGCTGTTCTCGGGCTGGGACTGACTGGGGCTTCGCGGTGCTGCTGGGGTTCATGTGCTGCGTGCTGCGTTGTGCTGGTCTGCCATACCGTACAAAACTCTATCTCGAAACCGCTGCGGCCGCTAACGACGGATCCTCCCCGACGCTAGTCTGCTTCCATCTCTAGTCTCTTCGGCCTGGCCTTCGCTTCGCTTCGCTTCGTGTCTTTCCGTGACTTCCCTCACCGGCCTCACATCACCGTCGTGGACTGCAAACGGATCATCGACGCCATCACGACGGGCACACAATCGAAGAGATTCTCACCAGGGCGGGTTCACCACAAAGACCTCAGCAACATGGTCAACATCACGCCCCACCGCCGCCGGAGTACGCAATCTCCAATCCAAAATACACCCTGCCATTCGACGACAACATCCATACCACTCACCCTGCTCGTACTCGACTAGACCCTGTCCGTCTCCATCCTGCCCTGGTCCTGGTCCTCGCAGACTTCAAACTCAGCCCAAATCTCCCTGTCCGTCACATGGGAGACATGCCCACCTTTGTGATGTCCCTTCCCACCGATCTCCTGCACTGACCGCGTCGAGCTTCTCGTACATAACAGATTGACATTCAAGACATTCCAACCACGTCGCAAGACTTCAGGGTCTCAGACATACCGATATCGTGTACAGATAACACCATGATGAATGATTCTCGAATCCCAGCCCTCTCGACACGTGTCTGCAGGACCCGGTCATGTACTGCAGTGTTGCTGATGAATGTACATCATGTATGGACATTCACACCGAACTCTACACTCGGAGTCACCACCGCGCAAGGTCTCACATCAGGGACGCCGCGGTGATGAGGTACCAATGAATGCAATTCCTCCTCACTCGACTCGCGGACCATGCACGCACCACGACCTGCGAGTACCGATCGCTACTTGCTGTGCCACGCCGTTGTCAGTCTGATATCACGACTCCATGGTATCTTCTTGGCCCCATCGCAGCAACTCGTCGAATATTCGACACATGTTTCCACCTCCAGGATGCGAGCTGCATCATGATCGTTCGTCGCAGCGCGGCCGGACGGATGACTGCGAGCTTGCGAGGTTTCTCCCAGCGTCCAGGGCGGCCTTGCACAGACCAGGAGCGATGCCTGTCAGCACTCCCTTCAGGTCAATTGTGGAATCTGATGCTTACCTGCCAGGATCTCGAACCACTTGAGAAGTCAACCACAAGCGAGCACGCTATTTGGCCTGTTCTCGCCTATTGCTTCCGACATTCTCGGAGCCGACCTGACAGCTATCAATGTAGCGGACCCTCTGGTCACCAGCGACGTGCATGATACGCCCTTGTAATCGACCTCCATTCTTCCGAGCCGAACATCAGCCAGCAGCCTGAGCATGCGCTCGACACAGCCGGCGCACGAGACGAGCCACCCATTACGACTAGGTACAGCCCGCAGACGACATGGATTTTCCGAAAGTTTGTACCCCATACATGTCCATTTCAGGAACCAATCTGGGCGACTTTTGTCCCTCCCATCTGCCACGAGAACCTCGTTTGCACTTTACCGGTTGTCATGGTAAACCTAGCATCAACATCAGCCTGCAAATCTCGTTTCGCATGCGCCAGCCTTGCAGAAAGTATGGTCTCCATCCCGCACGGGGTCATGTCGTTTATCGAGGTCGCAAGAGGGGCATCCTGACTCGCAAGCCTTCCATCGCCGTCCATTCGTGGCCTTGTCAACATCTCGCAGCAATCTGGCTTTGAGCTAATTGAGGGAACTGCAGAAGCTTCAACTCAGATCCAACCACCGGCAGTGCCATTCCGAGTTGTGAGCCCATGGAAAGTGCCGTGCACAAAAGTGACAAGAGTCGCACAGGCATTGTGCTCGCTTGCGCGCAACCGCCCACATCGTGTGCCACAAGCGCGTCACCACCCGGGATTCCCATTACAGACTGCCAGATCCGAAGTAGGGCTCAACTTCTCCAGATCTACATACGACTTGGCTAATTGCTTCCATGTCTCCGAGCTGTCTGTTTCTGTCGCCCCTCGCCGATGTCTTACGTCTTGCACACCGCCTGTCGTAAGCCTCATCGACGCTGCTTAGCACGACAGGAGTGTACCGTTGCAAGGTGAATTCGCATGCATCAATTCGCGCACGAATCATGCCGGAATCTAAGACACCATACATCCTACTTCAAGGAATCGGTCAAAGCTCCGTGCCATCAGAAGAGCACGGACAGCCAAAAACAGCCAGTCTCGCGGAAGTTTGATATAATACAATTAGAGTTTGGAGCTCTCTCCGTCGAATTGGTACGTACCGACTTTCGAGGGCCCTGTTTGCAGCTTCCTCTGTTGGCGATACAGCCGTGAACGAGCGGTGAGCTACACATTGGCAACGTCAAGTCGTCGACTTGTCACCACTACACAACCACGGTCGACGCTGTAAGTCCTGCACGCCAAGCGCTACTCATCTCGCCTTCTCCGTTCGAAAATCGCAACAAAGGCCGTCATCCGCAGCCGCCAGCCAAACCCTTCACAAAACACCTCGTCACCCGGCTCACCCCTCCCTGTTCATCAAGCATGATACCCTTCAAAGTTCAACTCGGCCCATCGGCCCTCTTCTTCCCCAACCCCTCCCCGGTCCGAGGGAAAATTCTAACTTCTTCCAGAATGCAGTTCGCGAAATCCAATGTACCAAGGTATTGTTTCCTTTGAACCTAGACTTTCCACGCCTCGCAGTCGTCGGTTGCACTTAGGGCACGCGTCGGTTGTCCTTGGCCGGTTTCTTATTCTTTTTGTCTCTCGTTCTGGGAGACGAACCAATCGTGTGGTTTTCCGCATGAGGGGATCGGAACTTCGGATGTTGTGGTCTGCGAAGATGGGAACTTACGTCCTACTGTTGACTCTTGCACGATAAGACTCTACGGCGCTGTTTTGACAAACGATCTGTGCCCGCCCAAGGCCGCACTGCAAGGCGAAGAGTCCTCGCTCCTGTCATCACGGTCTATGCCATCGCAGTCCGCATCGCACACACGTCCAGGTTTCGGAAATACCAAATCGACTTTTCATTCCCTCAGTTCTCATTCGTTCGGACCGGTCGGTCGTCGGCTCACAATGGAACCATGCATGTCCAGGACCTATGTACAGACACACGTGCTTTCTCTCTCGGATGATGTGGTTGTTTTTTGGTGTGTGGATACCGCCGTCGTAGTGCCAACCAGGTTCTCAAGGACCCCAGAGGCCCGGAGGAGAGGGCCCGAGGGGGTACCTTTTGCGGAGTATTGTTTGCTCCGCGAGCTGGCTGGGGGGCACGTGGAGGGGTTTTCGGTGATGATGACGGCGCATGTGCATGTCCATGTGCATGTGAAGAAGTGGGGCCTTTTGAGTCGTGTGGTCATACGGGAATCGATGCTCACTTTGCATGAGGTGTTTCTTTTTTGTCGCACAGGGGTTCGTGGGTGGGTTCTTGGTATGAGGGACTTGATGGTTCGGTCGGCGTAGTCGTGGAGGATGGTTCGGTTGACCTTGTTGTTCTGCCTTTTGTGAGACATTACCTATTGAGACGTTGTATGTTGGAGCGTGTCATCAATGTTTGGGAGATATGGGTGTTTTCGCCTTGTGAGACATCAGGGTTTCGAATGCTGCAGGTGGTTCATCAATGTTAAGCGACTGTGAAAGGGTCCGGACGGCGAGGTTGTTTGGCCTTGTGAGACATTCGGGACGGCAACGTCAAGGGCAAGCATGGTATAGAGTTTTCTTCGGTGCCGTTGCTTGCTTGGAGGTCGGGTAGTGTTACATGAGATGTGCCGAATAGTACTGTCGGTGCCTTTGATACGTACTGTGTGTACCACGTGGTATTCGCGAGACTCAATGGGCAGATGCGATCTGCAGTGGTCTTGCGGTGGGTGAGACATGTGGCGATCAGAGGTGGTTGTGCAAGGGGACATTTTACTGCAGAAGACAGGTGAGCGGCAATGGAGGGAGAAGACCGGAGAGGCGGATCTTTGAGGACATGAGAGAGAGGAAGACTCGATCGAAGGCCCACATGTTGAAGATTGTTTGACATTCAAGTTGCGATCTTCTGGGAGGATGTTATGGTAGATGAAGAGATGAGGTTTGGTACAGGAGTAGAGAGTTGCCGTGGATGGAAAGAAGGTTTAAGGCCGTTGACTTCACTTCGACTTCTACAAGGCTTCCATTTCCACCAACATCATCTCTATCATCAAGACGTAATACAGCATTCACCATGCAGACACTCGACACCAATGCCCGTCTCCTATTGCAGCTGTCGACATTCGAGCTGGCGGCCTACTCGATGAGCGCACCCAGCGCGCACATCCGCCGTTCGTCGCCACAGCAGAGCACGCCCGAGCTCTCATCCAAACAGCAACGAGAAGCGACATTACTCCTCCGAAGGATTGAGCGCATTCTTCAGCAAGGCCTCGCACATGATGTGGTCCTTCGACTTCACCAACACAAGCGCCGGCTCGAAGCTCTGATTCCACGCTGCAGACTGTTGGAGCTGCCGGCAGAGCTCAGAGAGGTCATCTGGAGCTGGGCAGTCACCGAATGGGAAGCGGCGCCCGAAAAAGACTACATTGAGCTGCCGCCGTCAAGTGCTAGTGATGCGCGGAGAAGGCTGCCGTTGTTGGAGAAGAGAGCCGTCCGCATTGATAAGCTTAATCGGCCTGCGCCACCGGGTAAGACGAAACATTCCTTCGCCCATACGTGCTAAAGGTTGACGACTGAACCATAAAGGACTCACACTTGTCTCGCGACAGCTCCGACAAGAGACGCTCCACCTCTACTATCAACACAACACCTTCGAGCTTTGGCGACCCTTGTACTGGCTGCCGGACTGGACTTCAAGCACCTTCATTGACTGGTTGACCATGCTGGAGGAGAAGACACGCTGGCTCCGGGATATCGTCCTCCTCTACAAGCACGACGACGAGATGGAGCACGACTTGGAGAGCGCACTTGCATACGAAGGATTCCATCTCCGTCCTGGCATCATCACCAGCCAGAAGGAAGTGAGTGAATATGAAATCGCTTCTGAGCAATTTGGACTTCCGAAGCACTTCGGCAGCAAGAAGGGACCGTCTAGGCGAGCTCGATGGATCATCTCCTCCGGTGGGGGATGAAGATCTCGTGCGACATCGGCTCCTGCTGGACAAGGATACTCCACATCAATCGGGACGAGTATGCGGAGACTCGCGCGGCGCCATCATTGGCCACAGGAGGACCGCCTGTGCATGTACTGGATCCTTTGCGTCGTTTGTACCGTGTCATCAGCGATTGAAATCGCTTCCGCGGAGAATAAAAAAGGGAGCTGATCTGTGCAGCTGTGCCTCCCATCCTTCGACCATGCATGTTGTCAAGCGACATCACTGATCGACCTGCCCGCATATCGCGCACGTTGTTCTATCGGACCGCAAGATGCATATCTCGACGTCACCTTACCAGGGCGTCCAAGGGTGCGGCACTCGCCTGGCAGATCGACTGCCAAATCCAATGTCATCTGTCGGGAGAACGAGTAGGTGTACCCATCGACAACGATGCACTACATACCGTCATCGTACTGCTGCTCTACGGGGTGGCTCATCTCACATGCACAACAACGCAGCTCATAGAACCAATTTTCTTTCCTGGTGTGAAATCCGTTGGACTGAAGGCAGAAGAGCATTGCAGCGACAATGTTTCACTCCTATTCATTCGAATTCCGGCCTCTTGGGACTTACATTTCACATCACACCCAAACGAAGCGATGATCGATACCACATCCTCCACGCTAGTCTCACCACGTGCACACGACTCCAGTCCAATTTTGCGGAGTCGTGAAACAACCACTAGCAGAGGAGCCACTTACTCCCCGATTTCGCTTCGCTTAGGCGGGTCGTCGCCGAGTCGAGTCGACTTTCTGGTGTCGTGCGCACTACGCTGCGCTATTTCCCCGATCCCTGTAGCGGATGTGCCGGGGCCGGTCAAAGCGGGAGAAACAACCGGGGTGACGGATCCGAAGCATCAAGTTCAAAGGCATTACGAAATCAAAGCCCGTGGCCTTCATACAGCTCGCAATGATTGATGGGCGCATCTTCTGGCAATGCGCATAGTGCACCTCGTCCTGTTGCGCGGCTTACACCGGCTTGTTCCCCGAGGAAGTACAGTGCTGCGTGCAATATCAATCCTCGCCTCTGCATGTACATCACATCCAGGCGTGCGTCGGGCAGCGAGCCAGTGTGCTGGACCTGTAATCTGAACCACGATGGAAGTGATTGGTCGACTCGAGTATCGATATGCAAGTGAGGTGTCTGCCATCACATTGGTTTGTGACCTCAGGCAGGGAGCTTTGGCGCAACTTCAAGGTTGGTACAGGTGCTCAAAGCTCTCCTGTCGAGTCTGGCGACTCGCTAGGCGAGAGGTAGAGGGGCCCTGGAAGCGGTCCGGGAGTTCCGCCTTGTGTTCTTCAGCGGCACTGGCTTGGAGCTGCAGCGCTAGGTGTCGCTCTGCGTCCGTGCAGAGCAGCTGGGTGTAGTTGGTCAGCAGCAGGCCACAGGTATTGTCATCTCGCACGTAAGCAGCGACCTCGCTGGCGTGCTGGCAATGGATGTGCGTCGAGAGATGTTGGCTGAAGCCCCGTGCTGTACCTTTACATCACAGCTTTGACGCGTTGTCGTTATACTACAGCGGCGGAAGCGATCTTCACCTCTCCGATTGTCGCCCAGGGATGTGATGTTGTTGTCCAGGATGGCAGCAGAGTCGGACGTGAAGTCGAAGCCGTGTTCACTACCTACCGTACCTTACTGCTCTGAGTCCAATCAATATTTGATGGAGACCTTCAAATGCTCAGCTGTGTCCCGACTGCCCACATCATGACGCAAGTGGGATGTTTTTCGAGCGACTTGCAAGTTGAAACAGGTCCTTCTCCTCCAATAACACATCTCGCACGACCTCACGCAATATGAAGCAGCGATTCTCCTCCTTGGACGTCAAGGTCATCGCCCACGAACTCTCCAACAGCCTCGTTTCACTCCGCTTATCCAACGTATACGATCTCTCCTCACGCATCTTCCTCCTCAAATTCGCCAAACCAGATCACCGAGAGCAATTGCTAGTTGACAGCGGTTTCCGATGCCATTTGACGAGCTTCGCGCGAGCGACCGCTGCGGCGCCGACGCCCTTTGTCGCCAGGTTACGAAAGTTCTTAAAGACACGTCGTGTGACTGCGGTCAAGCAGGTTGGCACCGATCGAGTCATTGAGTTGGAGTTCTCTGATGGCGCATACCGATTGTACCTCGAGTTCTACGCTGGAGGAAACATTGTTCTGACCGACAAGGAATCTACGATTTTGGCATTACTACGCAGTGTTGGCGAAGGAGCAGAGCATGAGCAATACCGAGCCGGAGCGACATACAACTTGTCATTGAGACAGAACTTCGACGGCGTGCCTGAGCTGAGCAGAGAGAGGCTACGGGATGGACTACAGGCTGCAATACAGAAGCAACTGATTGAGTCGCAAAAGCCAGGCAAGAAGATCAAAAAGAAGGCGGGAGATGCGCTTAGAAGAGCTTTGGCTATAACAACAACTGAGTTCCCGCCGATCTTGCTGGATCACGCTCTACATGTTTCCGGTATCGATCGCGATGTTCAACCAGAACAAGTGCTCGAGAGCGGTGAATTGTTGGACAGGGTGCTGTCGGCGTTGCAGCAGGCGAACAAGGTCATAGATGATATAACGCAGGCGGAAGTGGCAACTGGGTACATTTTGGCCAAGAGGAATGGTGCCGTAAAGGATCAAGAAGCGGGCGGTGAAGCGGCAGAGGAGCGTGGTCTCATGTACGAGGACTTCCACCCATTCAAACCGGCTCAACTTACTGCGGACGAGTCGATCGTCTTCCGCGAGTTTCAGGGATTCAACAAGACTGTCGACGAATTCTTCTCATCGATCGAAGGACAAAAACTGGAGTCGAAACTGCAGGAGAGGGAAGATCACGCAAAGCGAAGGATCGAGCAGGCTCGTGAGGAGCAGGCGAAGCGCATTGACGGTCTACAAGAAGTGCAAGAGCTGAACATCCGGAAGGCACAAGCTATTGAAGCCAATGTGGAGCGGGTGGAGGAGGCTGCGGCTGCTGTGAATGGTCTCATCGCGCAAGGAATGGACTGGGTCGACATTGGCAAATTGATCGAGAATGAGCAGAAGCGGCACAACGCGGTTGCGGAGTTGATCAAGCTGCCTCTAAAGCTGCATGAGAACACCATTACGTTGCTCCTGTCCGAGCTCGATGCTATCGATGGCGGTGACGATGAGGCAAACGAGACGGATAGCGAGCCTGAAGATAGCGACGATGATGATGCGCCGCCTGCTGCCAAAAGCGGCGAGGACAAACGCTTGACGGTCGACATCGATCTCGCCGCCTCTGGCTGGGCCAACGCCCGGCAGTACTATGACCAGAAGCGGTCTGCTGCGACCAAGCAAGAGAAGACTGCACAAGCGTCGCAGAAGGCGCTGAAGTCGACCGAGCAGAGAGTCATGGCTGACTTGAAGAAAGGCCTCAAGCAGGAGAAGGATGTGTTGCGTCCAGTGCGCAAGCAGTTCTGGTTCGAAAAGTTCGTCTACTTCCTCTCATCCGACGGCTATCTGGTTCTTGCGGGCAAAGACGCTCAGCAGAACGAGATTCTCTACCGTCGATACTTGAAGAAGGGAGATGCGTATGTCAACGCCGATCTCCAAGGAGCCGCGAGCGTCATTATCAAGAACAACCCTGCGACACCAGAAGCACCTATTCCACCATCAACTCTTTCTCAAGCTGGAAACTTGGCGGTCTGCACGAGTAGCGCGTGGGAAAGCAAGGCAGTTATGTCTGCTTGGTGGGTCAACGCAGATCAGGTCTCAAAGACGGCGCCCACCGGAGAGTATCTGACGAATGGCGGGTTTGTTATTCGTGGCAAGAAAAACCATCTTCCGCCTGCTCAACTACTACTCGGATTTGGCGTAATGTTCCAGATCAGTGAAGAGAGCAAGGCGAATCACATCAAACATCGCTTGCAGAGGACAGAAGCCAACAAGAATGTGGCTGGCAATGATGGCAGTGTTGGTGGTCAGTCTGACGCTTCCGACGATGAAGACGATGATGACGAGTTTCCTGATGCCGCCGCTGCACCTCCCAATGACGATGACGACGAGTTTCCCGATACCCAGCAGCCAGCTCAAGCAGAGTCGGACGATGAATCGCCAGGACCACATCAACACGATGCGGATGCCAACGAGGACGACGAAGACGACGACCGCCCGCGGACACAGAGCAACCCTCTTCAGTCGGGTGGCAAATCCACAGAAGAAGCCGCGGAAGGCGAGGATGAGAATACTGCCGGTGACACAGACATCGACCCAGCCACAGACAACGGCGAGCCTGATGACGATGCCGCGTCTACAGTCGACCCCAGCGGTACATCAGAGACGGCTGAAGACGGACCACCAAAGGAAGGCGCCCTCCTGACCAACAAGGAACGTAAAGCTCTCGCGCGCCTCGAAAAGGGCAAGCCGATTCATGGGGACCCAAAACCCAAACCCTCCAAAGGGCAGCGCGGAAAGAAGTTCAAGGCCAAGAAGATCGCCGACAAATACGCGGATCAAGACGAAGACGACCGCGAACTCGCCATGAAACTCCTTGGCTCAAAAGCAGCAGAGGAGAAGCGCCAGGCGGAAGCGAAAGCTGCTGCCGTCAAGGCTGAATCTGCGGAGGAAGCAAGAGCGAGGAGAAGAGCCCAGCACCAGAAAGCGCAAGAAGAGGGCCTGAGGGCGGAGGAAATGAGAAGGTTGAAACTGGCAGAAGGAGAAGCAGGAGATGATGAGGACGATCATGATGCAGACATATTCGCGCAATTGGATACGCTGGTCGGAACACCTCTGCCTGGCGATGACATCCTCGAGGCTATTCCTGTTTGCGCGCCCTGGGCAGCGTTGGCGCGGTCGAAGTACAAGGCCAAACTCCAGCCGGGACAGCAGAAGAAGGGCAAAGCTGTGCGCGAGATCCTTGCGAAGTGGTCGAAGGGTATGAGCGAACCGAAGAACGTCGACTCGTCGGCCCAGGACTCGGAGAGGATCTGGCCAAGAGAGGCAGAGCTTGTGAAGGGTTGGAAGGAGGCGGAGATCATGAGTGTCATCCCTGTCAAGCTGGTTCGGGTCATGATTGGCGGTGGCGGAGCTGGTGCCGAGAAGGGCAAGGGAGGGAAGGGTAAAGGAGGGAGAGGAGGTAGGGGAAAGAAGAGATAGAATAGGCAAGATATCACTCGAAGCGTTGTGACGTTTGTAATGGCCACCTTCCTTGTGGTCCTCCTCGTCCTATCTGTTCGCTTTTGAAAGCGCCTTAAACCTTGCAACAAGCGATATCGGGTGGAGCTCGGAGCCACAGAAGCTGTACCTCTTGACGACACGGCCACATTCCTTTAGCGACAGTAGTTCAACATGTCACCGACACAGCTCTCGCCGGACGGCTCGATACTAATCATCGGCTGTGGTACCTGGGGAGCTTCAACGGCACTCCATCTTGCGAGAAGAGGCTATCGGAACGTGAAAGTGCTCGACCCGTACGAGATTCCTTCGGCGATATCAGCCGGAAATGATATCAACAAGCTTGTGAGAGACAACACGACCCGGACTCAGACTCACGGCTACTGCAGCTGACTGCCATCTAGAAAGGCTTTTCAAACATCAGCCAAACCGACGACGCCTCGTCGAAGGCCCGGGTTCGCAACAAAGCATCCTCGGACGCTACGCGAGCCTGGGACAGCGATCCCATCTTCAAACCCTTCTACCACGAAACGGGCTATGTGATTGCAGCCAGCCAGCCGAAGCACATCCAAGAGCTCTACGACGAAGAGCAACCCACGCCCGAGAATGGCTTCGTCGGTCTCAACACTGCTCAAGACTTTCGCGCCACCATGCCTGCCGGCGTACTGACCGGTGACTTCCCCAACTGGAAAGGCTGGTTCAAGAAGGAAGGCTGTGGCTGGGTGCATGCCCGCAAAGCGCTTGTAGCCGCAGCGATGGAAGCACAGAGGCTGGGTGTGCATCTCGTGACTGGAGCTCCCTATGGTGCCGTGACATCCCTGATCTTCGAAGATGGCGACGTGCGAGGTGCAGTGACTGCAGACGATGTTCGGCATCTCGCTGACCGCACAATCCTCTGCGCTGGCGCGAATGCTCCTCAACTGCTAGATATGAAGGACCAACTTCGCCCAACAGCCTGGACACTTGCCCACATTCAACTGACCGAAGACGAAGCTCAGCTGTACAAGGACCTGCCAGTCCTGTTCAACGTCGAACGTGGGTTCTTCATGGAACCCGACTCCGACCGCCGGGAGCTGAAGATCTGTGACGAACATCCCGGATACTGCAACTGGACCACATCCGACAAGTCCGTCTCCCTGCCATTTGCAAAACATCAAATCCCCTTGCGATCGGAAGCGAATGTGCGACTCTTTCTCCGTGAAACGATGCCACACCTCGCCGACCGACCGTTCAGTTTCGCGCGCATATGTTGGTGTGCCGACACTCCTGATCGAGAGTTTTTGATTTCGACACACCCTCAATACGAGTCGTTGACCGTGGGCGTGGGAGGGAGTGGGCATGGATATAAGCATATTCCCGTCGTGGGGAGCTATATCGTGGATTGTTTGGAGGGCAAGCTGGACATGAGGATGCGAGAGGTCTGGAAGTGGAGGCCAGAGACGGCGGTGGGGAGGAACTGGGAGGATGTGCAGGGCAGGATGGGCGGGACTTATGAGGTGGGAGATCTTGCGGACCTCGGAGAGGATGAATGGACGAGTATTGGGGATTAGGAGAAGACGTGTCCAGAGGGCTAGGTTTCGAAACGTGGCGTTCTTTGCAATATGGCTCTTGGGGTACTGGTCACGCCGCTCAAACGGATTCGCTCATGTTGCACTACATACCTTATACTGCTTGGTATACCGTAAGTCTCATCCACCTGGCGTGAACGAAGATCACCCTGCTCACACATTCCCCGTTTTCGTTCTTCATTCTTTAGCCATGGGGCTCCCCGTCTCCGCCAACATGTCCACCGCCGCTGCCAATGCCTCCGACTCCATCGCCACCACCGCCGCTCTCCTCGCCGAGATCTCGTCTGACCCATCTCCAGACCCTGCTTCATCCTAACCGGACAGCCAATGGGGACATGAGGGAATCGGCGCCCCATACAAATTCAAATTGTGTGCATTACTTTGCCTCGTCTTCGCACACTGTGCCGAGTATCAATGATCTAAGGAAGGAAGATATGCTGAATCTACCTGGATGCTGCCTGGAGGTTGGCCAAATTCTCGAAAAGTGGTATTCTGAGAAACATGGCTAGAGGCAAACATTCTCTAGAAGTGCATTGCACGAGGCAACACCGACAATTACCTCAAGACCGTTCAGGAGGCGATCATATCCAACGCCATCAACGCCATTCTTCAAGCTCGCTCTCGTAACATCATCTATGCACTCGCGCTGACCGTTTCTCCTCTTCTACCCCCACGATTCCGGTTGTTCGCAGCACCCGGTCTGCCGAGCGTGTACTTCGCAAATGCTCGGGCGAGAGCCTTCTTGCAAGACACTTTCTGGCTGCCGACGAAGCTGTCGATGGTCACAGCGATAGCGCGATCAATGTCGATCGAGCTGCAGTATTCACTAAGTCGCATTTTGGCGAATGACTCGCTGATGCGGAGGATAGACTCCAAATGACGGACCTGGACGATGTGTTAGTAAAGCGTCGTCCCTGAAGATGATGAAGGAAAGCTTACGGTAATGGGGTAGGCGCCAGTTGCAAGAGACTCGCGTCTCATGTCAGCGAACAGACGAGCGATCTTGTCCTGATCGATCTGGTAAAGCTTCGGCCGGCAATGCTCTCGTGCGTAGAGGATGTACTTCCGCAGAAGCTCTTGTGGGATCTCAGTCTTCGGTCCCGCAGCAGGAGGCGCCTGCTCGCCGTCGACGTCCATGTCCTCTTCACCAATTGCTGTAGTCTGAGTTTGGGAGCCAAGTGCAGAATTGGCGACAGGGTGGGCACGGCCGTGGCTGTTGACGACGAAGTTGGCGAGTCTCTCGTCTTCTTCGGGATCGACCGTATCTCTCACGACGACCAAGATGTCGAATCGCGACAGAATGGGCTCTGTAAGTTCGACGTTCTGGCTGAAAGGGACTGTAGCATTGTAGCGTCCACCGATGGGGTTGGCAGCAGCGATGACGGCGCAGCGTGCCTGAAGGGTTGTGACGATACCAGCCTTGGAGATGGAGATGGTCTGCTGCTCCATCGCCTCGTGTATACTCGTACGGTCTTGGTCGTTCATCTTGTCGAACTCATCGATCAAGCACACACCTTTGTCGGCGAGCACAAGAGCGCCACCTTCAAGGGTCCACTCCTGTGTAAGCGGGTCTCGTCTGACACTGGCCGTGAGACCGACAGCAGAAGCACCCTGGCCTGTAGCGAAGACGGCACGATGAGCAGTGTTCTCGATGTACTTGAGAACCTGAGATTTGGCAGTTCCGGGATCTCCAAGCAGCAAGATGTTGATGTCTCCACGAATAGAGTGCTTGCCTTGCGCCATCTTCGAAACACCTCCGAAAAGGGACAGCGCGACTGCGGTCTTGATATCGGTATGGCCATAGATAGATGGAGCGATGGAGCTGATGACCTTGTCCACGATCTTTGGGTCCTTGCTGAGAGCTCGGATCTGACGCTCGTCTTCTTCCGTGAGTCTGAAGCCAGCGAGCTGATCGTGCGACTTTACGACGTGATTGGCTTCCAGAATCGTCGCAAAGACAGGGAATCCATTCTTGTTGTTCAGTTGCGCGTCGTAGTTGTTGCGGTAGATGCCGGAGATCTCCACTTCCTCGCCGGGCTTAGCAGAGTCGATCAGATCCCATAGGAGGATTACCTCGCGAGTGCGTGGCAGACGACCTGCCGGGACGGTGCCCGGTGACTCCTGCAGTGTGAGCTTCTGGTAGTTGCGGTAGACGGTCTTCTCACTGTTGAGAGTGAATGGACCTCGAGATTGACAATTCTGGCAGAAAGATAGCTTGACCTCTGCGTTGCTGTCCTGTGGGAAGGGACCGAGAGTGACTCCGCACTTTGTGCAGTCAAACTTGACATATTTGAGTTGTGGGAACACACCAGTCCGTCTTGTGACAACACCGCTCACGCGAAGCAAGCAGTTCAAGTGGCTTTGACGAAGCTCGCGGAGGGTGTATGAGATAGGCAAGCCTGCGATTCGCACATGAAGTTCGGAGTGGATTCGCTCGTAATCCGGGTAGTGGTAAAGAGCAACTTCCAGAGCGACCGCATCAAAGATCGGCAGGATCTCGAAAGGCACGTTGGTGAGGAAGTATCCCAACACAGGCTTGAACTCGGCCAGATGTGCCCAGTCGACTTCCAGCGATTCTGCGTTGACCTCACCAAGTGTGCGGATTCGAACACCGTAGACAGATGTGCCGGTGGAGTCGGTGTATTCGGTCAAGAACGACTTGAACTCACGCGCAATCGATCGGTGTACCGCCGGTTGCGACACCCAATCCGTCAAGTTCGCGGCTTTGACATCTCCCAGCGCCTCGACTGAAATCTCCTCGTTCATGATGTCTTCGTGCATGTCGATATCGTCCTGATCCTCATCAAAGCGATGTCGGCGTCTTCGCGGTTGTCGGGTCAGATCCATCACATCCTCCTCGTCATCCGGCAAGAAAGCAGCCGGTGCCCTTCGTTGACGTGCTATTTCTCTGTCGCGACGGTTGAGCCTCGCTTCCAATGCTCTTCTGGCGGCTGGATCCAGCTGGTCGTAATCTTCCTCGTCATCAATATCGGCACCTTGATATCCGGCCTGCTCTTGTCTGTCGTAATCGCGGTCGAAGTTGTCGCCGAAAAGATCGATGCCGGCATCATCTTCTGCCATCTCGTCCGCGTCCTCTAGGTCATGGATGAGGTCCTCCTCGGGGTCCAAGTTATCGTCTTCTTCGATGTCATCGTCGTTTGCAGGGAACACGGGCGGTGAGGAAGCCGGCGCTGCCGCAATGTCAGTATGTCGTTCTTGCGTGTCTTGCGACTGCTGTACATACGACTTGAAGGCGGCGCGGCAGATGAAGAGGGCACATCGTCTTCTGCGTCTCTGCCGCGCTTTCGCCCGCCTTGTTGATTTCGTCCGCGATTTGCCGCCGACATGTTTGATCGTAGTGGAGAGCTGAGATAGTGTGAGAGCTGATTGCTGAAGGTAGAGGTCGAGAAGGGCCTACCTCATGGTGTTGGTGTTGGTGTGTAGAAGAGGAAGAAACGCGTTCCCCTCGCGAAACGAGGGGAACTTTGGCGCGTCGTTCGCGTAAAGTGGTTCTTGGCAGGCGGCTACTTCGGTCTCGCGACCATATACCCTCTCCTCTGCCTCAATACCAGACAGCAAGCACAGACCTATGCGGCCATGGACCGAGGCGCTGTCAGTCATCGCCGCAAGGAGATATGCTCAAGTATATCTTGTCATACGGACGACCTACGAGGTATGACGACCAGGAGGGAAAGATATAGTGTCGAGGAGCGCACTCTGCCACCTCTACAAGAAGAATATGAGACGCCTTAAACATACATGACCATCGTCAAAGCAGACTGTGGACTCTGTCAGCATGTTGGAGCTCGTGGCGACGTTACGATAAGTTACGGAATGGAGGTATGGAACTATCTCATGTGGATCAGAACCGCTCTGTGCACTTTTATTCTCGCCTCAGGCTCGAATCGACAGGCCTAGCCTGTCGCCTTCGGCGACAGAGTTTTTAGCCGGTCCCCTTCGGGGCTAACCTATGCCCCTTTGGGGCAAGTCTGTTTATATATAAGGGATCTACATTAAATTTAGCTAATAGTAGTAATAGGAAGAGGAAAGTGCCTAGAGAGTCTAAGCTAGTTTCTATACCTTTATATAAAGTTGTCGTTAACTTTTAGGTAAGGAAATAGTAGAGTCCTTTTCCTATCCCTAACGGCTAACATCTTATAGTAAAAACCCTTATACGCTAGTTAAATACCTATTACTACGTATATACGCGTTTTTTTACTCTAAAAGTAATTAAAAACTATATTAAACACATCTAGTCGACCGAATACGCCTTACCCTAGTAGTTCTACTAGTAATACGAGACGGCCGAATAGACTATACCTTCACGCGGTGGCCGTCGTAAGTACCTTCCTCGGAAGGGAAACTAAGATAGTCTAGAAGAACTCTTCTCGAAAACCTCTCGAATCCGCCCGAAATCCTTCTCGAAATCCGCCTTGAAATATAAGCTATAATAGAACAACGGCACGATTCGAACGAACAGCCCTCTACGCTACGAATAAAAGAAGAAGAAGAAGAAGAAGAAGAAGAAGAAGAAGAAGTAGTCCACTCTACTCTATACGCATACCTCCTCGAAATCCGAACCGAAATCGTATGTCCCTTCTTTAGAGACTTTGTCGCCCTCGAAAGAAAGGAAGCATATATGCACTTTAAAGAGCTAGAACTCGGTAGAATCTATAACTCTACGATTAACCTACGTAGTTATATGCGCTAGAATGCGGTATATAATTCCATAAAGGTATATTAAGGACAAGAGAAGATAGCGAGTTAGATAGCTACTTACTCTCTCTCTCTCTCTCTTTCTCTCTCTTTCGAATTCGCAGCGTACGAGCGAAGCGGAAGGATCCGCTAAAAATTCTATAAAAAGCTTGGCGCGAAAATTCTATAGCTCCGGCTATAGCAACACTCGTTTGATTTCCTTTGTCTTGTAGTTGTTTAAAGTCCTTTAGCATTGCCTTAGGCACGGGGTTTCCCCTAAGGTCGAAGAATACCGAAAGAATTTAATTGTAAATAGATCTACTACCTTACTTATAAGGCCGTCCTATATAGTCTTGGACTCCGAAAGGACGTAAATGGAATAAACAAACAACAAACTAGTAATACGCTTACGGTGTATACCGATTTAGACTTCTCCTAACCTTACTATAGCCCCGACAATATATCTAGCCTCTCCTCGTCCGCTAACTTCTTTTAGTTAACTTCCCCCGAAAGCGAACTCCCTAACCCCGATACTATACTTAAAGCCTTTAGTAACCTATAGCGGCACGGGAATCGCTCTCGTATCGACTATAAACGTAACGACGTTCTCTAGCGGCTTCGTAATTATCGTCTATCGGTTCCTAAGTTCGTCGAGTTCTAGATTATAAAGGATAGTCGAAGGGTAGCGAAAGGGCGCTCCCTACGTATTAAGGAGAGGATCCGTATAGCCCGCTAGCGGTTTAGGATGCTCTAGGGTCGCGGTATTATCGAGAAGGAGCTAGACTTACTAATCTAGCGTATTCCTATACTTAGTAAATTCGGTAGTAAGAAGATATCCCTAAGTAAGAAGTCGTAAGAGAGTTATAGTATATATATGCGGCTACATATTAAGGATGCTAGAGAGAGTAAAGATAAGGATATACCCTCGTTAGGGCAGCGGCTAACACCTTTAGGGTAGGAGGGTAGCGCTACTACTAATAGGGATTCTTCGTCCGAGTAGTCCGAAGGCGAAGACGACGAAATACGCCGATATACGTAACTATATAAGTTCCTAGAGGTGTATACGTTAATCCGGAGCCTAGCCCCTACGTAGTATAAACTACTATCGGGGCTACTTCGTAATCCTCGTAGTTCTCGTAAGAGCGAGGAGTAGTATTATAGGGAGCTTAATCGACGTATATTCGTATTTACTACGAATCTTCTCTACTCTCGCTATCGTAACCGGTCGAATTAGCTTGCTCGTATTATAGGTAACTACCTATCGCTTAGCGGCCTTAATCGTAGAGCGCTAGATGTTTTAGCCGGCTAGGGACTCGTATCTACCTATACTACTATTAATTTAGACCTCTACAATTACGCTAGGAGGTAGAAGGTATATATTGCCTCGTATAGGGCATTAGTTACGTTAACTAACTATACTAGTAAGAACTTGTTCGCCTTGCTCGCGTTTTAAGCATATATATTATATACGACAATATAAACTTTATAGACTATATACGGGATTCCTCGGTTTCGACTAGTAATATTATGCGGAACCTAACTACTACACTAATAATTAAGAGCGACTATATCCCCGAAGGTAGTTTAACGTAGGACATGTTTACCCCTTACTAGCTATTAAGGACGAGGGACATATTTAACTTACCCCCCCTCTACCCCGACAATATATATGCCCGCTAGCTATCTATATATTATATGCATTTAGCAATAATAGCACAGTTCGGGGTTAATATAAAGTATCTAAGTAGCGATAGTTCTGTCCGTAAGTACACTAAATAGCTAGGGATTAATAAGCTTCCACCGAAAAGGGTCGAATACTATCCTATCGGGGTAATATTCTAGAACGAGGGGACGATCGACGGCACCGCGGCTATATACGAGGATATCTAGATTAATAAGTTCAAGTTCGATATAGAGGATCCTATATTCCGCAACCGGTTATAGCTCGTATATAGTAATTAATTAACTGCTATACGTATACGTAGTGTTAAGTAAGAATTACGAGAGGCAAGTCGTACCTTCGACCGCCGTAAATAGCTTATTAGTCCCTCTTCCTTCTTCTATACCGCTATAAATCTCTATTTTACTATTAGTAAGCTCTTCTAGTCCTACTAGCTAGGTAGCATAGCCGATTTGCACTTAGTTCAAGGCAATATTAGTTAGTTCGGGGTCTCTAACCTACCTAAGAAGAAGTCGCCGTACTAGAAGCTACGTCTAGTAGTGCTTTAGGGCTACTAGTTACGGGTAGTGTGGTTATTCGTATTAGCTATACGTCGTCGGAAGTTAATCGGGTTATATAGTAGCAATTACGTAGGGCTAACGGACATTAATGTCGTTTAGGGTGCTATATAACACCTTTCGCCCGTCGTATATATCTCTATCCTATCGGATATATACAATTAGATCCTATCTCCGGAGGCCTGGTAGTTAAACGGTAACGAACCCAAACTCGTATAGTTTAACCCTAAACTAGACGGGGGTACCGTATGCCCCGATAGCGGTACCTTATACCCTAATAGCGGCACCTTATACCCTAACGGAGCGAAAACTCGTAGTACTACTACGCTAGCCTTAACTAGGCGTATATATGTTACGGAGTTGTAGATAATACTACGTTAGGCTATACGACGTATAGACGTCGGGTATGTCGAGCGATCCCTCGAGTAGCTAGCGATCGTATTTTTCGGGGCTAGGTAGTCTAACTACGGGCGGGAGATACTATACTTCCGATAGCTACTATTAAATTCGACCCTAGAGCTTCGACACGCCCTCCTCGCGTACGGTTTCGTTAATATAGCTAGTCGATATAGTAAAGGGCTTACTATAGACGAGTTGTTAGAGCTAGAGAACGGGAGGTACTAGAATGAGATAAAAGCCCGTAAGAACTCTACCTATAATGTTAATGCTATCTTTATTAAGGTAGCCCTATCTACGAAGGCTACTACGAAATAGCACGAGTTACTAGAGGAGGAGTTTAGGGTAAAGAATTCCGGAGGGCACTCGTATAAAGATACTAGCTACGACATATAGGGCCTAGTTTAGAAGCTCCTTCGGGGTTTCGCTACTCTACTACTACTAGGCCTTACCCGTTATAGTTCCCCGACAAGACTACTATCCGTAATCTATACGTAGACGGACGTTCCTTAATTGGCTCTTAGGTCGACGATTTTAATATTAAACACGTAGAGCGACGTAATATAAGGATCGCTATAGCACTAGAAGACGTCTATACTCTAAGGCACGATTAGAATAGGCTAGAGGTAGATCTACTCGCCTCGCACGACATTAGGGAAGGTAGTAGTAATAATAGGGACGTGTTGCTACTCGATCTAGAACTATACTAGGCATTAACACTCGTATTTACGCATTTCGTTCGAATTCTATAGCTATCGGGGCTAGATATTACCCAAAATTAACGCTTTTTAGCTATAGTGGGCTCGAAATAAAGAAAACAACGCTCGGTCGCTCTAGCGGGACCCTTTACTATCTATCGGGGCAAATAGTATCGCTGTCGGGGCAAATAGTATCGCTATCGGGGATAAATTTACCTATTAAAACTTAGAAGAAAGAAACTATCCGTCCTCTACGATGCCGTAGCACTACTTCCGCTACCTCTAGCACTACTTCCGCTGCCTCTAGCACTACTAGCACTACTAGCACTACTAGCACTACTAGCACTACTAGCACTACCTCTATTGCCCCTAGCCTAGCGCCCGTAGTACTAGATACGCGCCCTCTATATGCTCTTCCTACGTAGGTACTCGCGTATACCGATCTCGATAGCGCTGTCTACTACTATATTAGTAGGCGGAAGTCCGCGTAGTAGGGCATTCGTAGCGCCGTGTATATAGAACGACTGTTAGCCGAGCTAGATAAGTATAGTATAGTCTATATTGCCGTTATTGTTACGGACCTTCTATAGTTATGCCTCCTACGCCTTACGATAGTTAGCTCCCTTAGTCTTCTTAGTAGCGGACTACTTATTAATCGTCTTACGTATCTTATAGGCGTATTTCGACTACGCTACGCGGAAGTCCTCGAGCTCCTTATCTAGCTTATTATATATCTCCTTACTACACCTATCGGCCTTAGCCTTATCCCTTACGGTCTCTACGTTAACGGAGCGTAAGTAGAGGACTTCGAGCATGTTGTATACGCGGTTAAAGACGGTAGTACTACTATCCTAGTACTTACCTAAGCCCTACGTCTTACTAACTATCGTATATAGCTTATAGCGGGCGTCTAGGCCCCAACTATAGTTATTATAACCCCTCTATTTCGGGGCAATGCCGCTAGCGAAGGTGTTTCTATACCTAAAGGTTCGAGGATTAGTACATACTACCCGCTCGTAGATAAGCTTTAGACACTCCGTATAGATTATGCTATCTTAGGACTGGACTTCTAGTACCTATTCGAGCCCTATAGGCATGTCGTTATAGATACGGTCGACGTCGTTAGTTAGCACTAACTAAATGTCCGTAGAGGTAATAGAGATAGTAAGTAAGTTCGCCGAGGTGTCTTAGGGTAGATTACCGGAGTCCGAGCGATATACGCTCCCACCGAAGCCTCTACTAGGGCTACCGGGGCTAGAGCTAGCCCCTACATTACTATAGTTACTACTTAGTTGCTACGTCCGAGTGCCGCTAATAGTATAAGAGTACGTATAGCCGAACGTCCTACTATAACCGCTTCTATCCCCGAAACTACCGCTTCTAGTAGACCCTAGTAGTATACTATACTCGCTACTACCCGTACTAGAAGGAACAGCATTAACGAAGTTGTATAATCGAACTCCGAGTACTTCGGTAGTCGTGGAGCCGCTACTACTAGGCTAGCTACCGCTAGTACGTATAGTAAACCCGGCGATAGGCCTAGAGGTAGTTGGATCTCCTAGTATATCGGGGATTCGGGGGAAGAAGCTAGTCTCTTAGGGATCGTAGTATCCGCGGACGGGGTCGTATATAGTATAATTAGGGTCGATACTAGCGAAACGAGGGGCGTTTTACGGCGCCGTAAAGGTAACATAGTTAGATAGTAGTTCGATGTTTACTAGTCGTAGACCCGCGTATAGTGCTCTAGACTAAGTATAGCGTATCTCGAAACCGGTAGTACTGAGTATAAGGCTACCGACGTCTAGTATACGGCTAGCTACGGTTATAGATGTAGATAGAGATTAAGGTAGGTCGATATTCTTACTACGGGTAGGGGTTTACCTTATAGATATAGGTCCGGAAGCGTAGTAGAAAGTTAAAGAGGGTTAGCGTTATACGGGCGGTACGGGTATAGGAGGAGGTAGATATTCTACGCGTAGTTATAGTATTAGAGACGGCGGTAGTTAGATGCTCGTACGTAGGGAAGAGGGTATAGAAGGGGCGTTACCTATTAGGGTAAAGGGGCTACTAATTAAGGAAGCTACGAGAAGAAAAGTTAGTATCGGGGCTACGGTCTACGCTTTCGGGGCAACTTACTTTAGCCGCGTATACGATTACGCGCCTAATATTAGAGGCTAGTACCTAAGGCTAGCTAGCTTTACCGCCCGACGCCCGACGCCCGACGCCTAACGCCTAATACCTAATACTCTATCGAACGTCTAACGACCTAACGCCCGACGCCCGACGCCCTATCGAACGTCTAACGACCCGATCGGATATCCGATCTAGTTACGCGGAGGCTACGTATACGCTAAGCTATACTACGTACGCCTTCGACTTATACTTAACGTATTGCTATTATAGATAGATCTTCCTTTCGGTAGCTTTAGAATTTTATATATTCGGATCTAGACCTTCGTATATAACTTCGGTTCGGACCCTTACATTTTCTAAAGCTTAATATCGAATAGCTACCCTAATAGAAATACCGCCTGAATTTTAGGAACTAATACGAGTAGAATTTACTCGAATCTAAGAAGAATTCTAGACCTAACTCGTAACGAACGATACGTAACATCTCGAACGATACTAGGCTATAGAAGTAGCTAAACGTAAGCTCGAAAGATAGTTCGCTATCGCTGGAAAACAACGAGAAGAACTAATGCCCGAAGTAAGTAGCTCGACTCTTACTACTCTAGAAACGACTATAACGACTACGATATATAACGACGACGCCCCTCGCCGCCTAAAGGAGTATATTCCTATACTACGAACCTTTAGCGGCAAACGATCGGAATAGGAAGATTAGCATCTCGCTACGTAAGCTAAACTAGCTATTAATAAAGATACTATCGGCGACGACTTCGACTAATTCCTCTACCTTACGAGTAGACTTAACGATAGCGTAGTAAGAATAGTAAGGATAATAATCTAGAACGCCCTCGAGAAACGAAACGGGAACGTAAGGGAATTCCTCTAGTACCTAAACGGTATATACAGCGATACGAACTAATAACGACGAGCTCTTTAAACCCTCTCTCGGATCTAATAACGCGATAACGAGCCTATTACTACCTACCTTCCTCGCTTTAAAGTAGTCCTTATAAACGCCGGACTATCCGATACCCTTTCGTAAGATAAGCCGAACCCGAAAGAGGAGAGTATTCGGATTACTCTTCTCGAGAACTCTCTTAACGACGAAATAAAGAGGGCCCTACTCCTATTCGCTTTAAACCTGCCGGATAGGTACTCGACCTTTATAAAGAACCTCCTAACTATCGGCGGGTCGATTATAAATCTTCGTTCTTAGTCGAACTTTTCCGCGCCCTTTACCTCCTAGGCGACCCTACTATCGATAGGGTTATAGGCGACCCTACTACGAGCGACCCTATTATAAGAAGTAAAAGATAAAATGGATTAGAAACCGACTCGGTCTAACCGAGTCGACTTCGGCTAGAAAGAGAAGAAGAGGGTAAAGTAGGTTATAAAGGATATAATATAAGCCTAGAGAGAATAAGGTCTCTATCTTCGCTATAGAATAAAAGGACATCTTATTACCGATTATACGTACCTCGCTATAAGAAACCCGAACGCTATATAAGCTACGGTAAGTAAGGTTAGCTCTCGCGAGGTATAAGAAGCCCTTCTAGAAGAAGAAGAAGAAGATCTAGCGTCGGAAAACGAGTAGCCTCTACGATAAGACGTCCGTAGAGGTAATGTTAGATATAAGTAGAA
>JALRMM010000356.1:5092-36663 GCA_026122155.1 Zymoseptoria crescenta
CGACGCAAGGTCCGCCGGAATCGAGGCTGTAGGCGAGGGGAGATCGCCCGTGATCTCTGGAATACCAGTAGGAATCTCCTGGGAAAGCGATGGGATCTGACTGATCAGAGACGATAGAGACGACGCAAGGTCCGCCGGAATCGAGGCTGTAGGCGAGGGGAGATCGCCCGTGATCTCTGGAATACCAGTAGGAATCTCCTGGGAAAGCGATGGGATCTGGCTAATTAGAGACGATAGAGACGACGCAAGGTCCGCCGGAATCGAGACTGTAGGCGAGGGGAGATCGCCCGTGATCTCTGGAATACTAGTAGGAATCTCCTGGGAAAGCGATGGGATCTGGCTAATTAAGGACGATAGAGATGAGCCAAGGTCAGCCGGAATCGAGAGAGTGGCCGACGGAAGCCCGCTGGTGATCTGACTGAGCAAAGATGAAAGGCTTGTCTCGAGGCCAGCTGGGACAGAGAAAGGGGGTACTCCAGTGGATAGCGTTGGCGTGCCGATCTGGCTGGTAATAGCGCCGAGGAGAGAGGAAAGACTCGAGTTGACTTCATCTGGAAGCTCTGGGTCGAGAACACCATCGAGACCGTCCGTCAGAGTTGGTATGGCGATCGGTGGGTTTCCGGACATTGTAGGTACTCCAGTGGGTATAGAGAGACCACTGGTGATGGCACCGAACAGGGAGGAGATGTCCGATTCAAGTCCATTTGGAACAGAGACCGATGCGCTAACACCAAGGCTTAGAGACGGGACTCCGGCGGAGGGGAGCGTCGGCACCGCAATCTGGCTGGTGATCTGACCAAGCAACGAAGATAGACTTGACTCAAGGCCGGTCGGGGTCGATGGCGTGGTACCAGGAAGACCTCCGGACACCGTCGGTACAGGAAAGTTGGTCAGGTCGCCAAGGGCAGAAGTCAACGACTCGATCTGCGACGCAATGCTGGAGGCCTGTGGAAGGCCTGTTACATTGCCAGTCGGCGCAGGAAGGTCGGTCAAGTCGCCGAGGGCAGAAGTCAAAGAGCCAATCTGCGACGCAATACTGGAGGCAATGCCAGTCGGCGCAGGCAGGTTGGTAAGGTTTTCAAGGGCAGAAGTCAAAGATCCAATCTCTGACGCGACGCTGGAGGCAATGCCAGTCGGCGCAGGAAGGTTGGTAAGGTCTTCGAGGGCAGAAGTTAAAGATCCAATCTCTGACGCGATGCTGGAGGCAATGCCAGTCGGCGCAGGAAGGTTAGTAAGGTCTTCAAGGGCAGAAGTCAAAGATCCAATCTCCGACGCAATGCTAGATGCCTGTGGAAGGCCAGTCGGCGCGGGAAGGTTGGTGAGGTCGCCAATAGCTGAGGTCAAAGAGCCGATTTGCGAAGCAATGCTAGAGACTTGGGGAAGGCCTGTAGCGATGCTTGTAGGGCCAGTGAGAAGACCGCTCGTCAAGTCATCCAGGATCTCAGACACGGAGTCTCCAATATTTGAGACGATGCTCGAGACTTCGGGGAGATTGGTTGCTACGCCGGTTGGGGGATTGATGGTCACGCCACCAATGACAGAGGTCAGGGACTCGATCTCCGACGCAATGCTTGATGGCAACGCAGGGACACTTGTTGCCAGGCTTGGGAGGCTCGTGGATGCAACTGGTAGACCGCTCGTTAACCCACCAAGGGCGGAAGTCAAGGAGTTGATCTCCGAAACAATGCTAGATGGCAAGGCTGGCAATGCTGGCAGACCGCTTGTCAGGCCACCAATGGCCGACGTCAGCGAGTCAATTTGCGACGCGATGCTGGATGGCACGGCTGGGGGAGTGATTGGAGCGCTGGGTAGGCCACTGGTCAGTCCGCCAGTGACGGAAGTCAAAGACTCGATCTGCGACACAATGCTTGATGGCACCACAGGAACGCTGGTCGGAGCAGAAGGAAGACCGCTTGTAAGATCGCCAATGGCGGAAGTCAAAGACGCGATTTGCGAGGCAATGCTGGACGGCACCGTAGTTGGCAGACCGCTTGTCAAGCCACCAATTGCGGAGGTCAAGGAGGCAATTTCCGATGCGATGCTGGATGGAACTGTCGGTAGAGCAGTAGAAGCGCTGGGAATAGCGCTGCTCAGCTGTCCGATAAGCGACGTCAAGGAAGCTCCGATATCCGATGCAATGCCAGTTGGGATGGTGTCAGGCAGGCTAGTCGGCACATTGGAAAGGCTGGTCGGCGCAGGAGGCAGACCGCTGGTCAACTGGTCGATCAGCGACGTCAAGGAAGCTCCAATGTCCGAAGCGATACCGGTTGGAACATTGCCAGGCACACTAGTTGGTGCAGTAGGAAGGCCACTGGTCAACTGTCCGAGGAGCGAGGTCAAGGAACCTTGGATGTTCGAAGCCGAGTTGCTGGGAAGATCGCTCGGCAAACCGCCAATGATCGAGGTCAAAGAGCCGAGAATCTCCGATGCAGAGATGGATGGGTCTGCAATCGGAAGACTCTGGGTTGGAAGGCCAGAGCCCGTTGGAAGAGAGAGACTCTGCGTTGGGAGGCCAGTGCTAGGCACACCGGTCGGGAATAGATCTCCAATGAGCGATGTAACAACGCCGACAATACCGGACGCCTGAGGGATCGAAGTGTCGACGCCTGTTGGGAGGCTCTGGGTTGGAAGAGCGGATCCGGTGGGCAGCGCAGTCGGGTTCAACTCGCCGAGGAGCGATGTAACAACGCCGATGACGCCGGAAGCCTCAGGGACCGAAGTGTCGATGCCAGTTGGAAGACTCTGCGTTGGCAGGGAAGATCCGGTAGGCAAAGCGGTTGGAATGAGCTCCCCGAGAAGAGAAGTCACAGCGGACACGACCTCGGAAGGTTCTGGGGTGTCCAACGAAACGGATGCTGTTAGCGAGATGCTCACGTCAGGCAACTCGGTGGGCAAATCATCGACAGGCTCCAAGATGACTGAAATGACATCTCCAATGTTGTCGCCGTCCTGATCGCCGGGCGCCGTGACGCTGGGTACAGCAGAAGTCACCCCAGAAGGAAGACCAGTGGTAATCCCGGCCGAGCCTGTTGGAGGAGTCGGACTGGCGATAGGAAGTGCAGTGGTTACACCAGCAGGAATCGTAACAACCGCTGTGTCGCCATTGGGCTGCGAAACAGTGATTAATGTCGGACCGGTGAATGTTGTAGAGGACGGCAAAGTAGGGCTGGCGACGGGGAGGGTAGTGGTTACACCAGCCGGGACAGTGACAACCGCCGTCCCGCCGTTTGGCAGAGAGACAGTGACCGATGTCGGTCCTGTAATCGCTGTTGATGATGGCACGATCGGAGAGGTCACCGGAAGTCCTGTGACTCCAGGCGAGGAGGATGGTACGATTGGACCAGCCACAGGAAGAGTGGTGGATTCGCCAGCGGGAATGGTCAAGGTCGATACCTGGCCGTTCGGCAGGGACACGGTGACTTGTGTCGGTCCTGTGACGACGGTGGATGATGGTACGACTGGGCTGGTTACCGGAAGGGTTTGGCTAGCCACAGGAAGAGTGGTGGATTCGCCAGCGGGAATGGTCAAGGTCGATACCTGGCCATTCGGCAGGGACACGGTGACTTGTGTCGGTCCTGTGACGACAGTCGAAGATGGCAGAGAAGTCAATGTGCCGGAGGGAAGAGTCGGCTGAGCGACAGGAGCAGTAATGCTTGAGCCTGCGGGAACAGTGATAATGGTGTTCGATCCACCCGGAAGAACGCCGGTCACTGAGGTTGGGCCCACGATCAATGTGCTCGACGGCAGAGTCGGCTGCGCGATTGGGGCAGTAATGCTCGAACCAGAAGGAACAGTGACGATCGAAGTCAATCCATCGGATCCAATTGACGTCAACGTTGTCGGACCAGTGATAATGGTGGTTGGCAGTTGCGAGGGGAGGATTCCGGACGGCGCTGAGAGCGACACTGGAGCCGAAATTCCTGCGGTGGGCAACAATGTCACCGTTCCGTCAATGATGGTGACGGGCAATTCCAAAGTCGTTGAAAGCTCGGGAATCTCGACGATAATGCCATCGTTTCCGTTGCTTTCATCCACTGGCAGCGACGTCGGCACGTTCGATGGCTGTGGGATTGCGGAGCTGCCGCCGTTCACCGGAACAGTAGGCTGGACCGTAACAATCGAGCCGGAGGGGACGGTCACGATGGATGTTTGTCCGTTCGATCCCGTGGAGGTCAGAGTTGTTGGTCCAGTAATGACTGTGCTCAGGATTTGAGATGGTAGCCCTGCGCCCGAAGACGGTGTAACGACTCCGCCGGATGACGGCAAAGATGCGACGCCAGACGACGGCACGACGATTCCGCCAGAAATTAGAGACGGTGCAACGCCGCTGTCGGACGATAGGGACGGAGCGGCGACCCCACCGGATGGCTGACCGGGCAAGCTCGCACCAGAAGATGGTGCGACGACTCCTCCGTCCGGCTGAGAAGATGGGTTCGCGGAAAGCGAAGGCACACCCGAAGGAATGCCCACCGAGGCCGAAGCAGACACGCCTTGTGGTGCCGAGGCAGTTAGGGAGCGAATCGGTGTTCCATCAACAATAGTGATAGGCTCAGTGCCTCCTGGAAGCGTCAAAGTCGTCGACAGCTCGGGAATCGGCACAGTGATGTCTGGGAAACCATCCGCACCATTGCCGTCAGTCGGAGCGCCAGATGGCAGATTTCCGCCAGTTGATAGTGGTGGAGCGACGTTATTGCCCCCCGCGGGAACAGTGGGTTGCATCAAGGTGAGAGTACCGACAGTGCTTGATCCAATTTGCACTGGAATCTCAGTCGTTCCTTGTGATGGCGTGGAAGGACCAGGTGCCGCTCCATTGCCTGGAACATTGGCGGCTGAGGCAGAGCCGCCTGGAACACCGGGAGCAGAAGCCACTGGAGACTGGCCGCCAGAAGCTAAACCAGTAGGAATCGAGACGGTGAATGTGGTCGAAAGGGAAGGGACAACAACGGCAACTTGGCTGGCACTGCCAGGGTCCAAAGGACCCGCAGGTGAGCTGCCAGAGCCGCCACTTGCGCCGGGCATGGTGGCTGGCAAGGTCACAGTCGGAAGGGGTGCTTCCGGAGACTGACTATCGACTGTGCCATCAGCACCGGATCCGGAATCTGAAGCTGGCGATCCAGCGAAGGAGCCCTCAGCAGCAGACCCAGAGCCCGAAGCTGGCTGGCCAGCGTTGGAGCCAGGACCTGGCTCACCAGCAGAGCCGGAGCCACCATTAGAACCAGGAGCTGCAGCACTTGGCTGAACGCCTGCGACGCCACCAGCAACTGGCTGAGCACCGTTGGCCGGAGACTGACCGCCAAGGGGCGCAGACTGTCCGCCAACAGGCGAAGCGCCAGACTGTCCGCCAACAGGCGAAGCGCCAGACTGTCCTCCAACGGGTGCAGCGCCAGACTGTCCGCCAACAGGTGCAGCGCTAGACTGTCCGCCAACAGGTGCAGCGCCAGACTGTCCGCCAACAGGCGTAGCGTTCGTTGGCTGAGCCAACGCGGGTGGAGCAGCGCCAGACTGTCCGCCAATAGGTGCAGCGCCAGACTGCCCGCTAACAGGTGGTGAAGCGCCAGACTGTCCGCCAACAGGTGGTGCAGCGCCAGACTGTCCGCCAAGTGGTGCAGCGCCAGACTGTCCGCTAACAGGCGAAGCGCCAGACTGTCCGCCAACAGGCGCAGCGTTGCAAGTGTCGTCACTGGCAGCAGGCGCTGGAACGACAATGATGGTAGTGTGCACGTCTTGCGACGCTGCGACTGGTGTAGATGTAGCAGTGGGCGCGCCCTTGGCCCATACCGGTATGGCGATAGTTGGTAGTGTCACTGGGCCGCCAGGGAGGTTGATGGTTCCCATTGCCAATGTCGACATAGAGAACCACCCTGCACCGTTGGTAGTAGCTGCCGGAGCGACACTGCGATATCGTCAGGGTCATGGAGTTCGATAGGCTAGAGATCCTATGGATCGATGCAGTGGCTTACTTCTTGTCTTGGGAGGCGAGCTGGTATACTGGCCCAGCCTCAGCGACTGCAGCTAGTGCAGCGAGTCCAGTAATCAACTGCATGATTGAAAACCTCGTCGGTGGTGTTTGGGAAGGTCCACCGGAAGGGGATTGCTTGTTATAGGCTGTCACCACCAGCTGCTTGAGATTTGGTGAAGGGTTATTGTTAGTCCGATCTGTTGTCAGTCCAAAAACAAGTCACGAAAAGTCGACTCGCACAAAAAGATATTGGAGCAGATCGCTCAAAAGACAGATGTCGAGCAATGTGGTAGGAACCAACCCAGTGACGTGCGGCCGAGTACGGATTATATGGCTCCACGAACATGAAGGCACCACATTGCCCTAACGCTGTCGGAGGCTGCTCGTGAACACAGAGCCTGCTTCAATCTTGGCCGTACAGCTCGGTGAAACATAGAGTGAAACACATCGGATCGTAGATAGAGGTCCACCGATCCATCGTGAACGACCAGAACGCCAGCGATCGTGGCATGGCATTCGAGATGCGTGTAGATGTCTCGGAGTGTCGATCAATGGATCTGATAGCTCGTGGGGCCAGAAAGCGGGTCTAGGGCGAACAGACCCTGATGAGGCGCTGGGGGCTAATTCGCAATATAGTGACGCAGCCAATGATTGATTTTCCTGCGAGGCTTGGATGTTGTTTTTTGCTTTCAAGATGCAACGTCACGTCAGTAGTTTGCCAAGATGAGGAGATCCGCCAAGAATGGCAACCACCCCATTGTGAATTAGCAGCGCATCTCCGCAAGCCATGTTGAGGTTGACAGCGGCGAGGCACATCGGATTTGGCTTGGTGGTTGAGTGCGCTCCGATAACATCTTACGCTTTGGTCAACTGGATATTCGTGCGAACAGGCACGACGGTCATCGGGAATTGTGCCGAGTTGCGTCAAACAACGGGAGCATCAGATACCCGCCCTTGAGCGTTGAAATCGTTTGCGCATCTGTGATCTGTCGTGCACCGGCGAGCGGCGTCGTCCGGACCGTCGAAGCCAAGAGCAAATGTGGACCGAATGATGAATTCCTGCGAAGTGCACACTGCCGGATCGATGACGGACAGGAGAGTAATTGCGCTGTCAATTGCGAGCCATGTGTAAATCCTACGAAGCAGTGGGCCAGACTCCAGATCGCAGGCACATCGGGGAATCGAGATGTACACTCACTGCACCATTTCAGGCATCCCACGGTGCTGTATAGGACTAATCTGGCGTTCTTGGACCAAATAGGCAACTGGACCACTGTATTCGATCTCGGATGAACGATGCCGGACAAGTCTGGCCCTTGAGCAAGAGAATAGGCCTGGACCAAGGCACTCGTGGCGTTGCACAAGTGATCTGCTGTTTTGAAATCTCCAGTCAGGTTCGACACCCCAGCCACACCCTTTAGCAGAGTATACAGGCCAGGCTCGGTCCATGCCGGAGACTTGCGAAAGACAGCAGGAGCAATGCACACAGACCGGCCTGGACTTCATGCGGCGGTCTGAGGCCTCGGAGCAATGAGCGTCCGTATGAGACCCATGCGACGGCAAGGCGGGGCCCGTTCTGGTTCGTTTGATCAGAGCCGTTAAATGCTGTGATTTGCAAACGTTGGCGTTGCATGCCTGAGGCAGCTCAATCCGCCGAATTGTAAGTCAGAATCAACGCGCACGCTCGCGTCCGACATTGCGCGATCTCCATCATGGTGATGAAATCTGCTGCAGGTGTCCAGTGTGCGGGTAGGTGTAGCAAGGTGACGATAAGGAGGATTTGGGAGAAAAGAGGAGGTGAAGTTCAGTCCTACCACGGTACAGCCACGCTAGTGCACGGGGGGCGATTTACCCGCTTACAAAGAGCAATGATCTGCACAATTAGCCCCGTCCATTTCCCTGAACAACTTATATTATGAAACATGGCGTCAACGGATTTAGATGATCGTTCAGAGACATGTAACAAACGCCCCCGCGGTGGCGCTGGGAACGATGATAGAGCTATTTTGCGGCCAAGAGCCCGAAAGCCCGACATTACGCAGCATGTGCCCATTGTGATGGCGAGAATATCTGTATAGCACGTTGTAGGAGCCCAAAGGAGGCTGATATACCAAGCGCAATGTGCCGCAATCGTTGCTCGATTAGGCGATGTGGCTTAGCAGCAGCCCTAAAGAGGACTGCAGGCCGACCCGCTTCAGTTCATCCACCAGATAGGTATCGCTATCATAAGGTTCTTTCTGGTACATAACAATGCTCGCTTGGACTCAGGCAGCCAAGAGAAACGTCTCTTTCGGCCGACGAGGTTGTCTTGTATCCTGCCAAGGTCTATCGCAGTGTTCTTGCGCTCGGTATGATCTACATCAACGTGGTTTTTCGCAAACTACGGAGCAGCCTACCTACAGCTATGTGACGGCATGGAGATGATTATCGAGGCTGCTATAAGGGATCTTGGTTCTGGAATCTCGATGCCCTCGTGGGGTTTTGCAAGGCGTCGCTCGTCAACATTACAGACGAGACACAATCGAATTCTGCATCGGACTTGGAGGTTCGCTTGAGGTAGGTGTGAGCGGCCGCTGGTTCGACGGACAATACTACTCGTAGGCAATTTACGAGGTTTCGAGGACGTTACGTGCTGGTGATCTGGCCCAAAGGCTGAATCTAGACTGCGACCGCAATGCTCCATCATGTTTTTGGCGGGAACAAGCTCGTTAATCTCATGAAACCTTCGTCCTCGAGCACCCTCGCCCACTTGGCGCCTGACGAAAATGTGGGTTAGTGAGGAAATGTTTCAGGCGGGTAAAGTGGTGTCTTACCTCCGTAGCCAGTCTGGACTTCCTCCTCCATATCCACCAGGCCAGAGGGCACAATGGCGAAGGTCTTCCCTGAATTGTAGGTCAGCTCCGACTTGAGCGGAGTCTGTCAGCCGTGCGAGTCCTTCTCACCTGCAGTATCCTCATCCACGGCACACCTTCCCACCCCATCCACCACATGGTCAATCGAGGCCCATGGTAGGACCAGACCTGTGGCCTTGCTTGGCTGGTCCGGCCGCTCGATCTGATGTACTCTCTGCGTCAATGGCGTCAGAATATAGCCCGGCGCAATGTTGTTAGTCCTCGCGTTGACCCCTGCCGCCTGGCCTCTCACACTGCAGAATAGTCCTCGCACGCCGAACTTGCTGGCCGCGTACCCGGTATTGTAGGGTCCATCGATGTAGCCCATCATAGAAGAGATCAGCACAAGAGATTTGGTAAATGTCCTCGGCTGAGCCGCTGGGAGCCGAAAGTAATGCAGGGCTAGATAGGTGCTCATCTATACTCCGTTCAGATTGACGTCGATGGCCTTGTGGGCTGGGCGCACAGGATCCCTATCTGTATCGAGATCCGGCATGGGCTGCTCAATAACCAGATCGATAAGGCCTTTACGTTCTCCTTCCACACCTGCGAAGAGAATCGCGATGTCGAGCGTCCTGGAGGATGCATGCTTGGCGGCGTACTTGAATGCTGCGGTGGACGAGGCCCAGTCCGTCGTGTTGCAATGCACATACGTCGCTCTGTCGCCGAGCTTGGCGACCAGCTAATGGCCTGAGTCGTCATCCATGTCCGCGATGGTCACGTATGCTCCATAATGGACGAACTTCGTCGCCGTTGCCCCGCCGAGACCACTGGCGCCGCCAGTGATGATGACCGAGCGATGCTGCAGGGCATTCCAATCGATGCTGTCCGATTCCATGTCTGCTTTTGTCCTGTTATTCTTCAAGTAAAGACATGGCTTGCGTGCAAGAAAACTGACGGGTCTGCCTCTCGCGAAAAGAAAGACTCGCCTGAAGCTCGAATACTTCCCCTCTCGCTGTCGGCAAAGGCACACGCGGCTACTACAGCTCTCGGCTCTGTCATCGCGTCTTACGCAAGCAATGTTACACTTTTTGCAGAGTATCGCCCAAGTCTGGACTTGGTCATTCAGCCATGGAAGATGCGTACGGTGGCATTGCGTCTGTGCAGGGTGAGGCATTGAGGATAAGTTCTGGTCTCTGGCCGCTGCAAACAAGGGAAGAGTTTCGTCGGGTGAGCACGCTTACTAAGCTGCTCCACACAACCCGACCGCCATTGTACGACCATTTGGGTGTCCGACTAACTCACCTGCACAATCACCTGCACGCCTAGAAGGGCGTTCTACTGACTTGTTTTCACGGGAACTTGCACGAGAACTTGACGGCGCTGCTAAGATACCTGTACGGTTACTAGCACGACAACTTAACAGTGCTACCAAGGTCCCTACACGGTTGCTCGCACGTCTACCCTGGCCGACCTGCTAACTTGACCTGACCAACCTGCTAACTTGACCTGTACGAGTACCTGTAAGCCTACCGAGACGCCTACTTCATCGTCCTGCTAACGTACCTGCACCCTTGACTGTACGTCTAACTGGCCGTACCCCTCCTTATCCGTATACGCTTACCCCCACGCCTACCTGTACACCTATCTGACCGTCCTGTCCAGGCGGCTTACCAAGGTCGCAAAGTCCGGCTGTCAAGCACGGGTTTTCGACGTTGCTGTCCGACTGGCTTGCATGCCTTGGAAGCTAACCTGCACGGCTCTCTTTCATCGGTCGCATTCATGCCAAGTTTCATTGGCATGACAGCGGCTGCTTCGGCTAAGCGATGGGACCGTCGGAATCCGCCCGATTGACCAGCGGGACATTGTGTCTTCCATCATACCCACTATTCTACCACAGCCGAAACGATGCATCACACACTGAGTGCAGCCAAGCTGCATTTCCGGCAGGTTCGTGGGCTCTCGTCAGCGACTGCACCGATCGAATCTGCCGCCCTTTCTTTTTGCTTGGAGAAGTGGTCAAGTGGCGCCTAGCTTCTCTTGGAACGTGGTATGAACCCACCGGCATGCATTATGATATGGGGCAACGTGGATCTCGCCACGATACGTTCCCACCGGGAGCACGTGCAGCGGAGGGGCCAGCGGATCTGGTCGCCTGGTACTTCCAGGTATACCACCAGTCGAAGGACTAGTTCAGTGACAAGGTATGGGCCCACAGCTCTGCGGAGCGACACCTCGTCGTGGCGCATTACGATCGCTGGCTGTGCCGTACGCGGGGATACCGACATAGCAATCAGGATGAATTCTGCATGCTACACGGCCAAGCGGGCCTGCTCGCCGTAGAGAAAGACTATGTGAACGCTTGAATCCCCGACGGAGTGCCTTTGCACTGCACGACAACGTCCGACTACGCTCTCATGTGCATTCACGGCGGCCGGCCGGCCTTTTGGGCCACGCTTCTCGCAGTAGCTAATGCTGCCACCGCTCAATCGACACCACTGCATACCAACGCTACCACTGTCGAAGTCCTACCATACCGCAATGCAACACTGTGTATCGATGAAAGGCTTGACGATCTACTTTCCCGGATGACGGTCGCCGAGAAAGCAGGCCAGTTGTTTCATGCCTCCATCACGATGGGCGAGAACGGCACGCTTGCAGAAGCCACGAGTTACCGTAACAGTTCTGCTACCGAAATCAAGGACAAGCTCATGTCACATTTCAACTATTGCGGAGACGTCGAGGACGTGAGAGAGGTAGCCGAATGGCATAATCTTCTCCAGCGTACGGCATTGGAAACTCGGCTCGGCATTCCCATCTCCATCTCGTCGGATCCGCGACATTCTTTCACGGAGAACATTGGCACAGGCTTTGCAGCCAAGAGCCTTTCCCAATGGCCGGAGAGTCTGGGTCTTGCTGCTCTCCGAGATCCAGCATGGACGCTCAAGTTTGCAGAAGTCGCGAGGGAAGAGTATATAGCGCTCGGAATTCGAGGCGCCCTCCATCCACAGGTAGATCTTACGACGGAGTATCGCTGGGCAAGAATCGCGAATACGATGGGCGAGGATGCCGACCTGACAAGCAGCATGGTCGTCGCGTACATCCAAGGTTTTCAAGGGAACGAGCTTGGTCGCCACTCGGTCACCACTGTTACCAAGCACTTCCCAGGAGCAGGTCCGATGGAGAATGGCGAAGACTCTCACTTTACCTATGGGAAGAATCAGTATGTTTGCTCAACAAGGCCGTCGCAATGGGGCCTCAATGCTAACACAAAGTCGCAGAACATACCCGGGGCACAACTTCGAGCATCATCTCATCCCATTCAAAGCTGCCATTGCTGCCGGTGCCCGCCAGATGATGCCCTATTACTCCAGACCTATCGGCACTGACTACGAAGAAGTCGGCTTCAGCTTCAACAAAGGGATCATCACCGACCTCCTCCGGAACGAACTGGGTTTTGACGGTATCCTTGTTTCCGACTGGGGCCTGATCACTGACACTGTCATCGCTGGCCAAGACATGCCTGCCCGGGCCTGGGGCGTGGAACAACTTTCGGAGCTCGATAGAGCAGCACGCATTCTCGGAGCCGGAGTTGATCAATTCGGTGGCGAGCAGCGAACCGAGCTCATCGTTGAACTCGTCGAGACGGGAGATATCTCCGAGGAGCGCTTGGATGTATCTGTGCGCCGCCTCCTCCGCGAGAAGTTCATTCTCGGCTTGTTTGATGACCCTTTCATCGATGTGGACCAAGCGGAGCAAACCGTCGGGAATCCATACTTCGTCCGGCTCGGCGCTGAAGCGCAACGGGCAGCGTATACCCTGCTGAAGAATGATAACAACCTGCTCCCGATGAAGAATCCTGCGGGCATGAGAGTCTATATCGACGGCTTCAACGCCACTTATCTGGATGGCCGCGATGTGAATCTCGTCGACACTCCCGAAGAAGCAGACCTTGCAATCGTTCGACTCCAGGCTCCGTTCGAACCTCGTCCTGGTGGATTCGAACGCATGTATACTGCTGGATCTCTGGAGTTCAACGCTACCGAGAAGGCTCGTCAAGCGGCAATTTACAAGGCTGTGCCGACAATTGTAGACATCAAGCTCGGCCGTCCAGCTGCTATTCCTGAAATTGCAGAGCAGGCTACGGTGTTATTTGGAAACTATGGCGCCAGTCCCGAGGCACTCTTGGACGTCATCTTCAATGTGCAAGGTGCGAAGCCATTGGGAAAGCTACCGTTCGACTTGCCGAGAAGCGACGCCGCTGTCGAAGCCAGCGATGAAGATGTGCCGTTCGACACCGTCGATCCAGTGTTCAGATTTGGAGACGGAATGGCTTACGCCGATGACTGCTGAGGTTGAAGTAGATGCCTAAGGAAGCGTAGATAGCAGCATCCTAACGACAATGCATGGACCGTTCCCGCGACTTCCCTTGTATTGCGGACGGTGTGTGTGACATTGTGCGACATTCCATAGATTGTGCCCGCTGGCTTCAGTAACACCCACCCGAGGATAGACGCTCTCGTCGTGTTTGTGCCATTGACCACACTGAGATCGAATTATCGGTGCATCTTTGGTACTGATCACAGAACTGAAAGTTGGTGGAGAATGCGCGAACGGTTCTCTTGTGCCGTTCTTGTATGCCGCACCGATGTAGTTCTACCCCACCGGGCCACCTCGGACACCAGCCATCATAGCGTATACCATGACCATATAAACGACCATCTACCGCACTGAGATCCATCATAAGTCCCTCGCCATCGTCGCCATTGTCGCCACTGTCGCCACTGCTGTCGCCCTTGTCGCCATCGTTGCTCTGTCCAACACCGCCGCCGAAACATTGCTCACTTGCCCGCTTGGAGCATGCATCCTTTCATCATCGTGTATGCCGCCTTAGCCGCCCTGGCTGCGAAGGCCCTCCACATCATCTACACCGCACTGACCTCACCTCTCCGCGATGTCCCTGGTCCGTTCGCTGCACGATTCTCGAAACTCTGGTACCTCAACGCCGTCTGGAGCGGCAAAGCCGAACATGTCAACATTGCACTCCACCGCAAACATGCCCGAGACGGCGAATTCTACGCACCGGTTGTCCGGCTCGGACCAAACATGTACTCCATCTCTCGACCGGAGAAGGCCATTTATGGGATCGGCTCCAAAGCGACGAAGTCTTCGTGGTACGACACCTGGTACGATCCTTCGATGGAACCATCTCTGTTTCCCGACCGAGACGTACAGCGCCACTCTACAAAGCGTCGCATGTTTCAGAGTATGTACGCTCTGTCGAGTCTCTTGCACTACGAGAAGTACGTGGAGGCGGTGCAGAGCATCTTCCAGGAGCGGCTGAATGAGATCAGCCACGATGGCAGGCAGGTGGATCTCCACCATTGGCTGCAATGCTATGCGTTCGACGTTGTCGGGAACATCACCTACGGCCGGAGGTTCGGTTTCTTGGACGAAGGCAAGGACGTGGGCGAGATGATCACTTCGCTGGACTCGGTCTTGAAGTATGCCACTTTCGTCGGAATTTTCTCCTGGGCTCATAAATGGCTGTACAAATACAGCTCGAAGTTACCTGGGATGCGTGGCGGAGGAAGGCCATATTTGGCATCGACGGTCCGGAAGGAATTGGACAATCGTGTGGCTCTGAGAAGCGCAGAGGAGAAGAATGGTGGTCGAGCTCACGATCTGGACGCCCCGCGAGACTTTCTGGACCTGGCGCTCGATGCGGAGAAGGATCCGGACAAGGCGATGACCATGAGACATGTATATGCCATGCTTCTCTCCAACGTCGTTGCAGGCAGCGATACCACCGCAGTATCTCTGAGCAGCGTCATCTTCTACGTGGCCCGGGATCCACGGATCCTCGCACGCTTGCGAGAAGAGCTCGACCAAGCAATTCGAGATGGACGGGCCACGCCCGATCGCGTGTCGTTCAAAGAGACTCAGGACATGCCATACTTCCAGGCCTGCATCAAAGAAGGACTCCGAATGACCGCAGCGACCGGCTTGCCTCTTTGGCGAGTTGTGCCACCAGGTGGAGTCGAGATGCTCGGCCACTATTTCCCCGAAGGCACGGAGGTCGGTATCAATACCTGGTTGGCACACTACGATGAGACAATTTGGGGCCCGGATGCCGCCGACTATCGGCCAGAACGCTGGATCGAGGCTCAGGAAGGAGATGAGAGTAGGCTCAAAATTATGGATAGCAACTTCATGCCGGTAAGTCGAGAGATCGTTCGGACATCAGTGCCATCATTCTGCCATGTATGATGGCACCTCTGATCAACGCTTGACGAGTTGCGGTGGCCTGTCTTTTGGCACGTGGCGAGTCAATCTGCGTGGTCGGACGCTGTCATGATCATAACCCTGTCCGACCGTCTCATCAGCGCTAACATGAAGTCTACGGTAGTTCGGTCTCGGTTCCCGAACGTGTATCGGGAGACACATTTCATACCTGGAAATGTGCAAGGTCATTCCCATGATCTTCTTGCAATACGACATCGAACTCGCCAACTCCAAGCTGACGACCGAGAACCATTGGTTTGTGAAGCCGACAAATTTCGCGGTGAAGCTGAGGAGGCGACAAATTTAAAGCAAGGGTCCTCTATGTACATGGTACGCCAGATAAGGCATCTATGACCATGTACCGGGTTCAGGAATGCCAGCGCTGTGATACCTGTCGGGTCAATGTTCAGTCGGTGACGTTGCAAGATCACCAGTCCTAAGGGTGTCCTCCGGCAGGCATCATTCACCGGCGACCTGGTTTCTTCACAGACGGTGTCGGCCATATTTGCTTTCGGTAGTGGTGGAGCACGACCGTAAAGCCGCGTCGAGATCTTCGATCGCTATCGGACCGCCAAAGCGTGCGAGCCATCAGTTTCTGGCAGTCAACTTCAACATCAGTTCCAACCAGGATGTCCCCCAGACCCCCGCCGGAGCGTGAGAATACCAGGAATCTCCCATGTCAGCGGTTAATCTCCTGATTTTATCGAACAATTCTCGCAGCCAGTCGCATAGCGTGCCCGAGGGTACTCCATGTATCGACAATATGCGGCATGCCGCGATGGGTAGAATCTCAGGTGAGATTCACGAACTCTCCTTCCTCCTGCCACCACTCGGTGCCTGGTGCCATTTGATTCGCAATGGCACACCATCTTTCTGGACTGCACCTCGAATCTTTCGCAGTCAAGTCTCTGGGGATAAGAAGGATATGCGGCAGTCGGCGCGGTCCACTTGACTCACACGCATATCAACGTCTGGCGTGGCCGAACCGCTGCCAGCACGCCACAACAAGATGACAAGGATCGATTGGGGCGGATCTTCTGGAAGCGCAGCACCGGTTCTCATGGGCGTGTCATGGACGGAAGCCACGGTTGCCACCATCATCATCGGGTGTCGAACGTACTGCGCTCTCAGAGTTGTGCGAAAAGCGGAGTGGGATCTAATATGGGTCGTGGCGGCGTGGTTTGTCAATTTCGCCTCGCAGATCATCCTCACCATCAGCGTAGCGCACGGCTACGGACATCATATCGTGGACATCTCACAGGAGGACCACATTACCGCATCACGTCTGGTCTGGGTGGGGCAGATCCTCAGTGCCGTTGGTGCAGTACTCGCGCGAGTCGCCATCGTGGCCCTGATGCTCCGGGTCCAGGGCGAGATCCAACCGAGGACGAAGTGGTTGTTGCATGTGGTCTGGTTTACGAACGTCGGACTTGGAGCCGCAATGACCGCCATCATCGTCAAGATCTGTCCGCAGGACACAACCATTGTCGGCGGCTGCGACTTTGGATTGATCCCACCGGGCATGATCATTGGCTACGTCCAGGCTGCCTGGGCTATAGGCAGCGACGTCTTCCTCGCGACGTACGCTGTCGTGGTGTTTCGGAAGATGAAAATATCGGCCCGCCGCAAGATTGCCATGTCGGCCATGATGGCTGGGGGATACCTGGCTGCCATTGCTGCCACAATAAGGGTGGTCTATCTAAAGCGGCTCGAAATGGTCGACGATCCATTCTTCAACGGAGTTCCGCTGATCCTCTGGACGTACACGGAGGAGTGGTTGATACTGATTCTGGGAAGCCTGCCACGACTGCATTCCTTTTACTTGATCCTGAGGCACAAGGCCAGAGCTCGGCAGGGCTCTTCCGGGAGCAATCTCATGCGTCCACATCCACATCGAGGAGATCTGGAAAAGAATGACAAGGCGGAGACCCACGAATGCGTGGAATCCTGGCCGGACGTGGTGACGGTGAGCGATATGGGAGTGCTGCCGCCGTGCTTCAGCACCCTCAAGTCCGCCGGATCGTGTTCGACGCAAAAGACCATCGAAAGAATGACTGGGGACCGCGATTCCACCGATGTGGGATCCGCACCTTCCGAATCGAACTCTGATGACTGCGAACGGGCGTCGCATCGGGAGCACGAGTCGAAGGATGACGATACCGAGCACGTACACTCGAGGTCATCGGAGGCAAGAAAATCGGGTCGCCACTCTATAGGACCATGACATCTCGATGCGAAGCTGCATGCTTTATGAATCGCCTCTCTCCACCATGGTTTACGACAAAGTCAGCACGACATACATGGCAAATAGGCATACTCTTCGGCTGCCTGTGGGCTCTTGAGACATGTCGAAGAGCCGTACAAGCCACCATACATGCCACTAGACAGAACACGCCGGTCGACCGTGCATGCCATCGAAAATGTCAAGCGAACAAGGCATCTCACTTGGCTGAACATGTTGCCGTAGCTGTCGGTGGGCATGATCATGCTAGATAGGCGTAGAGCTCAGTGTATACTTTCTAAGCGTGCAGCTACGTGTGCAGAGCATGCTGTTCGGATGTACATATGCCGTACTCGTTACCTCTAAGTCACTGTTCATATTACCGTTCATATGACCGCTCGTGTCGCCGTTCATTGACACAACAGAGCGTTCTTTCAGCCCTGCGTTACGGTGGGATGTACAGTGACATGAGATGTTGTCCGTCCGTGTATGTGAAGTAGATGGTATACATGCTATCTTTGCCACGACGCCGCGGTCGTGGCCAAAATGTGGCCAAATGCTCCTCCCTCAATTGCGTCCACGCTATGCTTTTCGCTTCTATTTGTAATGCAATACGGCCAAATGGTGGCAGAGACAGCTCGAGCACTCTCTGTGTCGCAAGGTCGGAAAAGGAGTGTACCTATCCTGTGCGTCGTTGATCGGGCAGACCTCCAAGCTCGGTCCTGCTCGACTTCTCCCACTCACCGCGGTTGAGCTCCTTGCTCCGCTGGAGCTCGAGGCTCCTTGTCTTGCGGCTGCGGCGCTGCTTGTGGCGCTGGCTTATCTTTCAGGCGAGCCTGCGCCATTTGCTCGGCTCTCGCCTGCGCTTTCGCTTGAGCCTGAGCCTGTGCCCGGGCTCGCTGTTCCGCCTGCTCCTGCATTTGCCGCTCTCGCTCTCTTTGTGCTTCCGCCTCTGCCTTTCGCTGCTCTTCCTCTTGCGCCTGGCGTTCAGCCTCCTGTCGAGCCCGTTCTTCCTGCTCCGCCTGCTCCTTCGCCGCCTTCTCCTTCATTTCCTTTTCCTTCTTTTGTCGCACCTCTTTCCAATGCCACGCCTCCCACAGCCAGTCCTTGAACTTCTCCCACGCACTGCGATTCAGCCGATTTGACAGCTGCCGGAAGTTGTACATTTCTCCCCAGCAGTCTCGACCCCATTCGCAGCCTGCCATGTTCACCAAAAAGTCTCGCTCTTTCTGCTGGTAGTGTATGCCCTGCACTCCACATTCGCCCGGATTATCTGCTGCTGCGCCGCCCTGCAGACCCGTGGAGAGACTGTTCTTGCAGCCCTCATCAGGAATGCCACGATCGTCACCACAGGCGCCTGTCGGAAAGGCATTGATCTTGCGCTGAGGAAGGAAACCCACATGCGAGCGGACCCACGGCTGATTGGTGTACAAGTATTCCAACGCATCCTGCTCTTTGTGTTCCCATTGCATATGTCGCTGTTCGTAGAAGACCGGGTCCCACCACATGTCCAACATTCGATCCGACCATTGACTCCTCTTGACGAAGAAGCTGCCCAGATTGAATCCACCACAATCTTGCGACAAAACCAGGTTGATGCTTTCTAACCTGCCATCACCGACAGGGGAGAGGGATTCGGGATCGAGGTAGTTTTCGTAAGTGACCTGGTCGGTGGACGTTCCATTTGGCGGATGTTGGACCTTGAGCGGATTGTAGATGTTGATGTCGCGGTACACATTGTGTGCGAGGTCTGAGAAGATGTGAGATTGGAGGGATTGAGTCGGCTCCATTATGAAGGTGTGAAGATCGAGCCACCAGAACCTGCATCGAGTATTGTCAGTGCATGCCTCGCGAGTAGTCTCAGTCCTCCGGTATTCGCTCACCACTCGGCGTTGGGATACTTCTTCATGGCGTTCCGAATCACATCCACCTTCTCCCAGCTTTCTCTCCACTCGTGCGCGTATCGTTTCTTCGTGCTCATGTCGACAATGTCCAGTTCGTAACCCCATTTTGCCGCGTATCGCTTCTTGTTCTTGACGCTGTCTCTTTCAATGGCCCACTCTCTCGCTCCTTTCCATTCCATCACGCCTCCGCCCTGATTCGCTCCGAGGATAATAACAAACTTAGTGCCGCCTCCAAGCCATGATGTCCTTCGATACCAGAGTAAGAGAGCTAGAACTTCGTCAGCGTACGGGGTGATGGCCCAAGATATCTTCCACTTACATGCGTGCCACCACCATATCAAACCCACCAAGAGCAACAGCACTGCGACATACTTCCGTCTTCTTGATATCAACAATCCCACGCGCCGTGGAATGTCTTTCCAGCCTCCAGCCCGCAAGTTTCGCTCTCTTCCAGATATCCGCCCTCTTTCCACCTTCTCCTTCTCCACGATCCGATCCTCCTGTCCACCATGACTCCACCGCGGCAGACTGACGCTCAACTTCCGTTTCCAACGCCCGTATATGCCTGTGTTCTGACTCTCGTACCTTGAGAATGCGCCGTGCTCGACTCTGGCACTGCGCTGTTTTGCCGCTTCCCACGTGACACCTCCGTTGGTTCTTGAACAGCTCACACCCGGCGAGGTTGCGCGCACTTTTCCGTGGCTGATGTCGGCACTGAGACCGGGCGAGGACCAGCCGCCATTTCGACGTGGACTCGGTGAGCGGTCAAGCGACATGGGATGACCGCCGGCGCCGACAGCTTCGCCCTCTTCCGCGATGTATGTGGCCGCGCTGGACAGGCTATGGATGGTCGTGGTTGCGGAGGCCGTGGAGTGGACATCTAGATGGGTAGGCAAAGGCGATACCGATCGGGCGGCTTGAGTCTGGCTCTGTCGTGAGGGTCGGCGGCGGTGGTTCGACTTGGAAGCGGGCGGCGCGGCCTCTGCTCCGGAGTGTCGCGTTGTGGATGCCACGTTTGCGATGGTGAGGCTGAAGAAGGGAGGATGAAACAGGACAGATGTCGGAGAAGAAGTGGATACCGTCCCGTCAGTCAGCGTCTCTGTCGGGTCGAGGAGCGAATTCTGGAATGCCCCCGATATGCGCGCCGGGAGATTGTCACGAGGATGGAGGCTGCCGGTGTGAATGCATACGAGATGATAGTAGTTATGAGCGGCACGTTTTCAATTCAACGAAGAAAGGGATATCCCTTCGAGGTGCCTTGGTGTCCCTTTTGGTGAACCCTTGCGCTGATTTGCGTGTGATTTGGATTTTGATTGGGAACGGAACTTTCAACTAGCAGAGATCATCCCCCAACCCGGACCCACGATCAATTTGCCCGAGAATACTACATAGAATGGCTTCCGATAAGCACAATGTTGCTTGAGGCTGGATCGTACTGTAAGAACATGTCCAGGCCAGGTCGAAGAGGTGCAGTGTCGGTTGTTACATCTCCAAAGATCAACACGAGGCACGCGTTGGTCGCAATCCTTCGATGATGAAACGTGTTGCCGGCGGCTCTTTGACTTTGCCGATTCCATGGTTCAACGCCGTCGGCACGCAAAACTCAAAATCCGCCGTGTGCCTGAGGTGCCCTTCCCGGGCGTACTAATTGTAGCCTGACTTTTTCTTATGTATAGCCTCACCACTTATTAACTGCGCAGCCTTGCTCCCCTCGTCCCTCGGGTTACGGCTTTGCTAACGACAATAATATAGTTATCCTAACTAGACTAACGACGAGGTGTCCGCGACCGAAACCCCTCTACTATTAGGGGATAGTTATAGGCTCCTAAACCCCTACTCTAGGCCGCGAGGGGGGCCCCTCGGATCGCTCCCTAGTATAAACGTAGTTAGGCTATAAATAAGTAAAAGTTAGGCTATAATTAGAATCTAGGTGCCCTTCTATACCTAAGGACTTCTATTCTCTACCCTTCTACTAGACTATAACCCTAGGAGTTAACGACTTAACCCGACGATTAGGCTTAGAAAGTCTATTTCATATACCTTATAGTATTGCTATGTTTACTAGTAGGTAGCTAGCTATAGCTACTAATACGAGATCTATCGTTATTAATAAGGGTCCTAGTAAGGATAAAGTACTCTATCTTAGGTTCTGCCTTACTACCGAGATCGAATAGCTATAGACTATCGCGTCGTAAGCTATTCTAATCTTACTCGATATAATTACTACTATTCCCGTTCCCGAGTTACTAAGTATATATCGTCTACTCTATATTAGCTAACGCTACGGCTCTAGGAATAATAAGTACTCCGATGCCTACGAGACCGACCGTAGCTTTATCCACTTTACTATACTATACCGACGATTATCCGACTAATACGTTATTATAGAATCGAAAGGCGTTTTCCTATCTAGTACGCCTAAGAACGTTAGCTAGCTATAGTACTTATATATATAAACGTAAGCTAAAGAAGCTATCCTATCGTAGGATTGTTATAGTACTTTTATATGTCCTACTATACTATCGGTACGGCTTAAACCCAGCCTAATAAGCTATCCGTACGGCTTCTAGGCTACCCGGCTAAGTTACCTATATATCCTACTAGACTATCTTCTTTATAGCTACCTATACGCTATCTCCGTTTTAGCCTAGTAGATGTCGCTCTCGTTACGTTTAGGTTTTTATAATTATATAATAGTTAATACCTTAATATATGCCTAATCCTTAAGCTCTACCTACTAGTCTAAGGATTAACGGCTAAGAAGTAATATTTCGTAAATCCACTAATATTAATACTACTACTATAACCGATATATATTAATCTATCTAGTGCGATCGATAGAACAGGTAATTGCGATTATAGTAATATAAGTTTTATATATACGCGAGGTCGGGTTATCTTAAGATTAATTATTTACTAAAGCCTACCCCGAAGCTAGTCCCCTATAGCTAAATTAACTAGCCTCTATAGATTTACGACTATTACTAATAATACGTTACGGTTAGCGCGTCTATTTACTAAGGGTAAACGAGATATAGTAATTATTCTTTATATAGGAAGTACTAGCGATTTCTAGCTCCTTTAGTCCTAAATAGCCTACTAGCTAGAGACTACGACGACGACGATATCTTAGAATCGGACCTCGATTTACTAGTAGATACGGATTGCGCTTAATACTACTTTTACTAGCAATCGTTAAGCTATATACGTTACGCTTCTTATAGTTAAGCGCATTTTCGAGAATCTACCTCTAAGCCGACCGAATTCGATAATACTAACGCTAATAATATACTAATAGATAGAAACGACTACTATAATTATCTAGATACGGTACCGCTACTAAAGCTAGTATAGATGTCGAGATAGCTAAGTCCTTAGACCTCTCTAGTACGCTAGATTCTCCGAATACTATCGATAAGGCGGCCTAGTAGATAGAAGGCTTAATAAGCGATCCGATCGAGCTTAAGGAGCCCTTAACTTCTAGAGTATAGCGTCGACTCTAGCGCGAGAGGTAGTTATATTAAGGCTTTTAGCGAGCTAAGGATAATAAATAGACTAGTAATAATTAGAACGTTAGCGGAGATAACGAGGATAATAATAACGATAGCGAAGGTCGCGAGCTAGATAAAGATAAAGAAGCTCGAGAGGTTAACGATATAGATAGAGGTATATATAGCGAGGGCGTACGTACTAAGGATAAGATAGAAGAAGACGACGACTCCGATAATAATAACGACGAGGAGCCCTTATTAACTAAATATAATTAAGCTCTATAGCTACTCGATAGTATCGGTATATTAGTAAGGAGCTTTATTAGGCGCTAGATTAGTAGTATATCTACCTATAGTAGTACGAAATATAAGCGTCGGATAAAGTTTATTATATAAGATATAATATCTAACGAGCGTCTCGTTAGTAGCTAAAAGGTGCGTATAGAGCTAAAGAAGCTTATCGAAAATAGCTTCTTCTTCTAGTAGTACGACTCGTAGTAGTACTTAAAGGAACATAAGCTTACGAATATAGAGGTGGATATCCTAACGCGAGCGCCTCTATAGTCGAGCTTTATTCGAGTAGCGATCGCTAATAAGAAGGTTATATAAGAGAAGCTAACTACCGGAACGTTCGTAATATATAAAGATAAGTAGGGTCGTAGACGTAAGCGTATAATTAGTATTATAGTAATTGTTTCGTATACTGTAGCCGTAAAGGACTCCAACTAGTTTACTAAGACGTTTAGAGTTTTTTTCTATACGGCTAGCGTAAAGAGGCGTATAATAGATGTTATTACTAGTGTCGGCCTAAGCGCTAGCTATTATACTATCTAGAAGGTAGTAAAGGAGAATGCTTAGGTTTAAGCAAAGGCTGCCGCCGCTCTCGCGAAGACTAAGTAGTCCTTTGAATACGCTAATAACTATATACGAGGTCGTAATACTAAGGTAGTATAGACGTTAAGTATAGACTAGGAGTAGAATACGATAACATCTAGCTATATCGCTTACTACACGCGTATACTAGAAGAAGGCTTAAAGAAGACTATACTATATCTCGATATACTACTAGACGCCGGAGAGATCTTTACTAGTATTATATAGGACAAGTATAAGGTAGCTACGTCGATATATTTTATCGACGAGGCGATTAGTAAAGTCTATAGCGAGGTACTCGTAGAGCGATTCAAGACGTTCGTATTTGCTAATTATACTAACTAGAAGACTACTAGCTACTATAATATAGATAGTATTACTACTAGCTACTATAATATAGATAGTATTAACCTTACTAGCGGTACCCCGAAGTAGCGTATACCCTAGTAGAAAATCGATAAGATAGATCTAGCCGTAGCCTTAGTATATACGATAGCAATATTAATGTACGATAAGTCTTTAATCTTAGGTATAAAGGAGGTAATTCGTAATATCTAGATTAAGAACTATAACTTTAACGAAGACGTGGACTTCGATAAGATCTTAGAGATTACCCTTAGCGACTAGATAACGACCGTACGTATTCGAGCTATCTAGGCCTAGAACGTTAAATATATAAGGCTATTCGATCGCACCGACTAGCTACTTCTAGTAGTAGCACCGTTTTATATCTATATAAACGCGGTATATACTACGATAAGGACGTACTAGACTAAGAATAGTAAGAAGGAGAGATTAGCCGGTGCTACCTTATATAATAATGTAAAGTACTAGGGTATATATAGTATTAGTCTAGAGAACCGCTAGTTCTTTAACATCCTTATCTAATCGAGCGGTTATATATATCGCGTATGGAGGCTATATTTATCTAAATACTACTAGACTAGAAGCTAATTCGCTATAGAGACGGAGTCTCTAAGGTAGATACTATTAACGACGCCGCCTCTAAACTTACGCCGCGTAAGTATCTCGATATAGTATATACTATCTAGTAGCTAGCGTTTAGTAATAAGGCGTAGAGTAGCGTATCGATTAACGTAGACGGTACGATATCTAATAGCGTTATCGAGGATCCGGCCTTTACTAACGGTTATCGCCTTCTAATCGAAATCGAGAACGTATTAGTTATCCGTACTACTACTCGTAAGATAGATCTTAGATATCTTTACCGTATAGTCGACATTCTTATCCCGTCCTTCCTTAGTACGAATTAACTTAACTATAGTCGAGAGATAATATACTAGCGTTACTTACTTACCGACGGTATTACTAATAGGGTCCTTTAAGAGAGCGTTCTCGTATATAGCGTTATTAATACCTCTAGCTACGAGGACAAGGGCCTTAGCTCGGATAAGCTAATCGAACTCTTCTATAAGGACTACTCCGAGGACATAGTAGGTAAGGGAAACTCTACCTACGACGCCGAGGCTATAATAATTACTAAAGCTCTTAATCGTATACCTAGCTATATTACGTAGCGTATAATAGAGGGTAGCCTTAGTACCGACAAAACTACGTATTATACTAAGAAGAGCACCGTACTAGAGATTATCTTATATACCTAGAAGTTATAAGGTAATAGACTAGCGAAGAAGTAGCGATTATAAGGTTAAGGTTAAGGTTAAGCTTAAGGTAGTGCACTAGCCGAAGAGTTAGACAGTAGTAATTCTAAGAGTAAGGAGTCTAATAGTAAGGAGTTAGCGACTAGTAAAGACGTAGGCGTTAGTAATGTTAGAGGAGCTAGTAATATTAGAGGAGCTAGATAGCGTCGCTAACGTCGCTAGCGTAAGGCTAAAGCTAAAGCTAATAGTTATAGCCTATTAGATAACATCTAGTAGCTCGGCTACTCTAAGACCTTCGATATAGTTGCCGCGGTTAATAAGGTATATAAAGCGAGATATAATAGTATTACTCGCAACTCTATAGAGGCTACTATTAATAGTATTAATAGCATCGATAGTAACGATGCGAGAGAGGAAGGGGATTAGGGCCCTTATATCGACGAGCTCGGCATCGAACTTCCTAATAAGATGTTAGATATAGCTAGGGTCTAGTTAGTCTATAGCTATATAGGCGAAGTATATATACCGGTGTCGAAGAGTAGTACGAGGTGTTATAAATAAAAGCTTTTACGTAGATCTAATAGATAATCGAATGCTTAATTAATTATATACCTTATTGCCTTCCACTTCTTTCTTAAGCGGCTACTACGAAAGTGTGCTCTATCTTATAAGCCGGCTATATACAGATAATAGCGGAGAAGGATAAAGTCTAGAAGGATAAAGTCTAACGGCTAGTAGTCGAGTAAAAGACTACCCTACCTTTAGAGTAGGGTTTTAAAGGACTTGGTAGATTTTAAGAGCCGGACGGACATAGTAGTAGTAGAGCTAGTAGTAGTAGTAGTAGCGGTAGAGTAAAAAGCAATAATACCGATCGGAGCTCGTAGCCGGAATAACCTAAAGTAGCGCTATAGTAGTACTTTAGCGTTTATAGAGAGCGCCTTTTACCTTTACCTAAGCATTTCCGGTCGAACCGGATTAAGATAGGATTTAGTTAACAATTTACCCGAGGGTGTCTAATTAATGTTATAGCTACGAGGGCACCTATAATAATAGTCTTAGTTAAAGCCCGAAGGCCTACCTAGTCGTTAATACCTTAGAAGTTTATAAGTAGTAAGACTATAGTATAGAGAGTTAAAGGGAGTAAACTAACGAGGGGATCGAACCTACGACTATAAGTTGTTCTATTAGTATATTATAACACTTGCTTAAGGTAAAGCACTTAACGCTAGTAAACTACTAATAGGGAGAGCACTCCTAAAGGCAACGCACTAGTAGCTAAGCTACGCGACGGGATATATAAATAGAGGTAGTAAAGTTGTTAAGGTATATAAATGTAAAAGGTAGCGGAGAGTAAATAGCTATAGGGGTAGTATATTCGTAGCGGTAGTAAGGTCGGTAGTAGTTAGGTAAACGTATATTGGTTAGTGCTATTTAATAAGCCGATAAGGAATAGGGTTTAAGAGCGGTAGTGGACGATTTAGGGCTATCCGTAATTGTCCGCCCGTTAACTCCGTTCTTAAGTGCTTCTTTACTATAGTAGTAGTCTTCGAGATTAGACGAGAAGGTAAGATATTAATAGCGAGGACAATCTAGTACGTAAGGTCGAGCTAGAGCTAGCGAGTAGTATTAGCTTAGTAGCAGCAGCTAATACTAATGCTAGTCTAACATCTAATGTCGTTCTAATGTCGTAGATTAGATAATTCTATAATACGCTAGTTTACGTATTACGGAATTAATTAGCGTATTACTATACTTATCTCCGAGCGTAGATCTAGTACTTCTTCGACAATACGAAGGTTTGCCTCTTAGCAATAGCTATCGCTTTATTCGGTCCAAGGAGTCTAGATGCTAGAATAATAAGTCTAGTTATCGATAATAGTAGGGAAAGTTGATAATATAACGGCATCGCTCTACTAGTATATATTATATGCTTTCGTCTACTACTTCCTCTATCTTCCTCGTTATATACTATTATTATAAGCCGACGCCGCTATTACTAATATATCGCGCCCTTCTCCTTCCTTCGAAGATATCGATATAGACGTATTACTAGACGATGTCGCCGAATATGCCGACTAAGAAGAAGCTCTATATACTACTACCCCTACTTAGCGCACTTCTCTACCTTCGCCCTTACTAGTACTACTACTAAGAGCTCCTACTCTAGCCTCTAGCTATCTCTCCTCTTTACGCTGTTCTACTCTTTATCGCTATAGTAGCCTACCGACTACTACCGACCCTTTCGAATTCGTCGTACCCTTAGATAAGGAGGAAGAAGAAGACACTCGGCGTACTCTAGCTCCGGCTCCGGCACTAGCACTAGTACTAGTACTAGCTCCGACTCCGACTCTAAGTAAGCGTAGACTAAAGGCTAGTAGCCGTAATAGAGGTACCACTTAGTATTAGCCGTAGAATACTACTAAGTAGGTCTACTATAGCCTATCCGTTACGCCGGGGGTATATTTAATTAATCCAGCTCTTTTATTAAGTCTAAAGCTAATATTATTCTAGACGTAGGATCGTATAAAGAATACTCGTAAGAAATCCTTAGTATACGTTACTCGGATTAAGGAGACTAGAGATAGAGTAATCGCTCTACGCTATGCTCGCTATAAGAAGATAGGGTTTACGATATATCGGCGGTATACGGAGGATATAGCGAAGATAACAAATATAAAGTGTTATGCTCGCTACATTTACGACGGCAAGCTATATACGTAGTTTTATCTATTATATAATAATATCCTTCGTAGCGCTAGTCCTCTCCTAAGGCAATCTCTATCTATACTTCGTATTGTCTCCTCTATTGTCTAAGACTATATAAAGAAATCCTTATAGTAGCGGCTATAGTCCGATCGAGTAGGTAGATTATAGTATAGCGGATTTAATATTATAATACGTAAGTTAGCGTATTACGGAATTAATTCTTAAATTTTCGCCTCGGATCTCTTTACGGTAGTAGCTAGTAAAGTAGCGATTCCGGTTATAGTTCGTTTATACTTTATCGCTCTAGTCGTAGTCGTTCCGGATTTAATCGTTCGAGTAGTAGTGTTGTTGTTCTTAAAGTCGAGTTATTATATCGAAGTATCGAAGGGAAGTAGGACGTTAAGACGTATTAATAGGAAGCTATAAGGATATACTAAAAACTATACGTAAAATATTATAATCTACGTAGGGCGGTTGCTCCCGCTATTACTTCCCTCCTACGTCTATATATAACCTTCCTATTTATTATCCGTATCCGTAGTACTATTACTATCTATTAGCTAACCTAGAATATATATAGCCTAAAATCTAATTAAGCGATCTACCGAAAGTAATAATCTACCGAAAGTAACGATCTACCGAAAGTAACGATCTACCGAAAGTAACGATCTATTAGGTATCTATATCTATCTTCTATCGCGACGACGTATAGGACTCTTATCTCGTACCTCGTCCTTATACTCGCCCTCGCCGAACTTAGCGTCTATTACTATATTCTTAAGGACTCGCCTAGATAGTATCCTACTACGACTACTACTTCGAATAGTCTAGTTAGCTATACGAGCATTCGCAAATGCCTAAGCCGATAAGATAACTAGAGTAGAAGGAATAGTAGATAATCTAGCGGTAGTAGAAGGTCTAGCGGTAGCGGATATACTAGATAGGCCTACGATTAGAGACGTAGCGGTAGCTAGAGATATACTAGGAGTAGGGGAGAGGTAACGGTTTAGTCTATGCCCTTAGCTCGTATAAGGACTTCTAATGCGCGGCATTCGGTTAGCCTAAGCCTATTACTCTATTACCTACGTACGTTTACGCTTCTTAGCCTTTCTACTACGGCTAGAAGTCGTCGTATAACCCCTATCCATATCTAGCTCCTTATCTAGTATCGCACTATTCGTCTTCTTTAGAGCCTATATTAAAAGCGTCGCCTAAGCCGCTAAGCCTTCTATACGTTAAGAGAGGGCATTCTATCGACCGACCGGAGTTACTACTTATCGTAACTTAGATCCGGATATAGGCTGCTTGCCCTTACCTTTCTTCGTATGCTTAGCTACCTTAGCCTTTTTAGCCTTATTACGCTTCTTCTATTCGAGGTACTTACGATACTCCTTATATACCTAAGGCGCTACCTTAGTAATTTCTTTAGCTAATAGTCGGAGGTTAATATCGAGCCGACGCTACTCGTTGCCTTTAGTATACTATTTCGTAAACTCTAGAGCTACCTCTTTAATATTAGCCCTAGTTAGCGCGTTGCTATTATTATCCGGCTTCTCGAGAGACTAGTAACGAATAACGCTATAGAGCTCCTATATGTACTTATCCTCGATAAGTAGGTTATATAGTAAGTAAGCGAGTAGGTTATAGGAGTTGTTCTTCGGGTCTTACTTATACTTCTACTCGACTATTCGGCTTATAATGCGCTATAGCTTAGGGAGGAAGAACGCCTACTTACTATTAGCCGTTAGTAGTTTCTTCGATAACTAAACTACCGGTAGCTCCCTATTGTCCCATTCGATTAGATTTAGCAACTCTAGATTATATATACTATAACATATACTCGGCTTAACTAGCTCGGAGTCGTATAGCTTTAAGTGCTCCTCGTAATACTAGTTAGTCGCTTTACGATAGTAGAGAGGAGTCTATAAGTACTAGCTATTAACATATAGTAGAAGGATACTCGGTAGCTTATTACGTCGCTCTATCTATATCTTTGTCTAGTCCTTCTTCTTTAGGGCCGGGCCTTTATATTTATTATCCGAGTCTCCGTTTAAGTCCTTACTAGGTATAAGCGTATTACGTAAGCCGCTCTAACGGAAGGTAGCGTACTAGTTAGCCTACGCCGGCTCTAGCTAGTACGGATTAGTCGTATCTTAATCGTCTTCGCGTAGTATAGCGGAACGATAATTCGACTTCTCTAGAACCTATCTAGAGGTGTCGTCTATCTACTAAGGATAGAACTAGATAAAGTGTCTATATAGGCCCTACTTTCGAACGTACCGACTATACTTCTAAACGATGTCGTCGATATCCTTAGTAATTAGGAGCTTCTATACGACGACTAAGCTAATATCGCTAACGTTATAGCTAAGCGATATAGAAGGAGTACTATATATAATACGGATAAGTAACTCTAGCTTCTTATACTTGTTATATCGTAGATCCTAGTCGTATAGAGGGACGAGAGTAGTATACTACGAGATAACGTTAAAGACATCGAGGCGTCTACCTCCTTCCTAGCGATATCTCTAAGCCGGATTAATGTTCTTCTCTATTATTACTACTAGCTACGACCTTACCGTCTCGGTTATATCCTCGATCGCACTATAACTATTCTCGAAGATTAAGCTCTTCTCGATCTTTTTAGGCATTAGGGCGTTAGTGTCTAGATCGACTGCATTACGTAGTATAAAGTATAACTTCCTATAGCTAGCGTTATTCTCTAGTAGCTTACTTAAGATATAGCTAATGTCGGTCCTATCGATACTACCCTAGATAACCTTAAGTTATATATACCGCTTCTCTAATCTTACGGAAACTACTAAACTCCCTCGTATAGTCCCTCGTCTTAGCCGCTAGTATTATAGAAGCACTAAGCTAGATAGTATCCTAAGGTACTACTTCTCGTAGCGTATAGATTTACGTATATTCCTTATGGAACTATATACCCTATTTCTTTACGATATGCACCTTATTAACTACGAACATACCGACCGTGTCGCTTATCTTAATTAGCGAAAGTCGGAACGTGTTCCTTATCGCTTACTCCGGGCTTAAGATAATATATCCGAACTACCTATCCTAGATCTTTTTCTATAGCTTAGGATCGTCTCTTAGAGTCTCGGCGGTTACTAGTGCTACCTTTATAGCTCTCGGCATCTCGCGTATAGCTATCTCGATATTAGACTTCTATATATTACTAATGCGGCTAAGTAGAATAATCTACACGACAACGCGGCCGGTTAATAGGTAGTATCCTTAATATAATAAGCTCTTACCTACGCTAGTTTTTGCCTAAAACCGAGTTAGTAATAGAAGTCTCGCCGAACACGATAGGCTAGTACTTATAATAGCTAGCATATCCTTCTTACCGAAGATAAGCGTATATAAGTAATCGATCTAAAATTAATCCGGCTTAAATCCCTTACTAGGGTAGAACATCTCTAAGATAAATTCGAGTCCGTTAGCGATAATCTACCTCTACTATAGTTGTTAGGGAAGGCTAAGGCATAGTAGCCTAGCTCTAGACCTTAGGTAAGGTCGTTAATAATCCGTAGATAATACGACGCCGAGCGTAGTAGCGAATGCCGCTTACGTAACGTATAGTCGTATATTAGGAGGTACGTATATATAACTTAATAATAGTAAGAATTAGTTTTATTACTAGTAGGATTACTAG
>JALRMM010000357.1:0-36419 GCA_026122155.1 Zymoseptoria crescenta
GCTCGAGAATAAAGCCTATTAAATCCTAATTAGCTCGACGCCCGACGCTAGGAAGCCCGCGCCCGCATCGTAGCCCTAACCCTAGAACGCCTAATAGTAGTACACTTTATAGGAGAAGTCGAAGTAAAGGGGGAACAAAGGGTAGAACGTTCTATAGCAAGATAAGGCGTTTAGTAAAGGACTATAGAAAAGGACGTATTAGGACGAGTTTAGGATATAAAGCTAAAGGAGGATAAGAAGGCTTTATATCGAGCTATCCGGGTTTGACGATAAGTAGTAGATACTATATAGTACTAATACGAGTATATAAATCCGACTATACCTATAGACACTAGTTAACGTAAAACCGGCTAGATACTACGACTAAGGTAGCTAATATAGACGTTATATTACCTACCGCGGAGTAAACGCTATATAGCGCTCGGTTATAGTTAAGCCGTAGGCGACTACTAGTAAACTCGAATTATAGCGGTCGCTAGTAAAACGTCTACGTAGTAGGTCGACGGTAACTTAACGCTGAATTACTAAAGAGCGGTCGCTAGTAAAACGTCTATATAGTAAGTCGATAGTAACTTAACGCCGAATTACTAAAGAGCGGTCGCTAGTAAAACGTCTATATATTAAGTTGGCGGTAACTTAACGCTAAACTAGTATATAGCTATAGCTATAAAATAAGAAGAAAAGAGCGACGAACTTATAGGAAACAAACTCGTATAATAAGGGCTTTACGATAGCATTTCGTAAATATTATAAGTAGAGAAGGAGTAGTTTTCCTAGACTTTACGAGGCGCGAGCGAGGCGCGAGCGAGGTACTCGGGGACATATGTTTTATACGAGGCGCGTAAGGTAGACGAGGCGAGTAAGGTGCTCGCTAGCCTCGCGTTTTGGATTTTCGTAACGTACTAGTTATACTAATAATCGTAATATCCCGATATATTAATTTAGGTATCCTCCTAGGATATTCTCTAGTAATAATTAATAGTAAGAATCTACTACGGTTTTAATAATAGCGATAACGACTAAAGGAGGACGTATAAAGTTACGGAGCTCGTACGCCGCTAGTAATAGTAATACCGACTAGTACCCGATAGCGATACTATAGCCCTATATACGCCGCCGACTATACTATCGATTACGGAGTCCGTCCTCGCTACCGCCTCCTTAATTAAATAAGGCCTTAGTAGATAGTATAGCGCCTATCTAACCTAGCCTATAGCCGAGTAACTATTATAGGTATCCGAATTCTAATCTATATACGCTAATACTTACGCTACCTAAACTAACGCTATTACCTACGCGCGTCGATACGAGCCTCTCGTATACTACTTATATAATATCTAGGGAAGATAGACGCTAGAAGTATAGGCCGTCTTTAGGACTCGTTCTAAGAGAATACTAAACTAAGCGAAGATTATTACTAGAATATATAGGAGGGAGATAGGAATAGCGTTAGTATAGGGTATATAGAAAGAGGAAAGGTCTCCTATATACTATAAGGCTTTAGTTACGAAGTTAGTAGTAGACGGTTACGTATAGGTACCGTAGAGGGAAAAGAGGAATAGCCTACCGAAGGGAGGAAAATAGTAGCGAAGAGCCGCGAATATAACGAGGAGTAAACTACTAAGTATAAGTAGACTATAGAGTACGAGAAGAGTACCGAGTACGAGTAGACTATTAAGTACGAGTAGACTACTAAGTACGAGATAAGTACCGAGGACGAGTAGACTACTAAGTATAAGTAAGCTATTAAGTACGAGAGGAGTACCGAATACGAGTAGACTACCGAGAAAGAGTAGAGAACGGAACGCGGGTAGAGAACTAAGGATAAGTAGAGGATCGAGTACGAGAAGAGTATATAGTAAAGCAACGACTTTAATAAAGAGAGGTCTAGTATCGAGATAGGATAAGGTATAGATAAGCCCGACTTAACTAATAAGAGTAATATAGACGATATGGACTATAGATATAACGACGAAGGATTTAAATACCTATTCGGTTATAATAGGGATAGGGATTACTACGGCGGTAGTAGTATAGGAGAAAGTAATTAGGAGCCCGTCGATGTTTATCCTACCTAGCTTACCTCTTTCTCTTTCGATTATATAACGTTAATACCAAGCGCTTAGTAGTCCTCGCGTAAGAAGTAACTACGTTAAGATCCTTAGTCCTTATCGTACGCTTAATATTATCCTTAATATTACCCTATATACGTAGCCGCGTAGATATAGATATCGCTAGGCTTATTTCCTACTACTACGATATAGACTACTTCTAACGTAACTACTTACCCCTCTAGTACTTCTAACGTAACTACTTCTACCTCCGGCACTTCTAATATAACTACTTCTACCTCTAGTACTACCTAGCTAGACTATACTATAGATAGTCCCGAACCTAAATGTTAGCGAACTAAGAAAGAGGATGCCGCTACCGAAGTTACTATACTTCTTAAGGCTATTAGAGTAGTGGACGCGTACGCTAAGATCTTGAAGTTCGATAGTAGGGATACGTAATAGTCTACTAGGGAGCTAGAGCTAAGAGGAGGAAATACGTACTTACTAGTATCGGAGGCTAGAGATTAGGTCCTAGAGGACGCCCTAGAGGTATTATAGACTAGTTATCCTCTTTCTACTTATATATATATATATATACGCCTATCGGATTAGTATAGTACCTAAAATCCTAGTATACGACCGCTTTAGATCTAAAGTAGAAGGGTAAGCTAAGTATCGATACTATAGTAGCTACTACGCTATACGTAATAAAACTTCGAATCGCCGAGCTTAAGGCGGACTACGATATACTATACGCCGCCTAGTAGGTATAATTCGAGATCGTGGGGATCTTAAAACCTAACGCTAGTTTATCCGACGGTAACCGGTTAGTAGAGGATCTTAAGCGGAAACGTAAGTACTATAAAAAGGATATTAGAGTACTTAACGATAACGACGATTAGTATAACCCGAGTATCGATATACTTAAAGGTAAGCTAGAGAAGGTAGAAGCTAGTATCTAGTAGATAAAGGACTATACTAGTAGGAGAGAATAGCTATAGTAATTTACTCGCGACTAGTTTATAGTATACTCCGAAGCCGCGTTAGAATATAATAAGACCTATCTTTTAGAGTAGAAGTAGGTAAAGGAGATTATATCGGCCTTTTCGCCGAGGTAAATTAATAAGGACTATAAGGTTTTATAATTATCCGCGCTCTTTCTATAGCTCGGTTTACTCGAGAACGACCCGAAGGTAGAACGACGTATATCTTTAATTATAATAGTAATAGCTAACGTATCGGCTAGAGCTTATATAAGGTAATAGTTCTTTAAGCTCCTATTATTCTTCGCTTACTAATATATAAATAGACGATCGTTCCCTCCCTAGGCTATTCTTATATCGTACTACTAGTCTAGGCGCTATTCTAGGGCTAGAGGGTAGTAACGATACGCTACGAAGGAACGAGTTATACGAATTACGTATATATATACTATAATTTAATAAAAGACTACGGTAGTAGTTTTCTTATTCGATATAGTATTTAATTAAAGATTCTTCGCTACGATATCTACTAGACTTCCGGCTTCTATAATTATATTATAGCTTTAGTACTAGGCGGACTACGATACCTCTCTAGCTAGAATAAAGAGGACGAGTACGTAACGTAGTACCGAAGTATATACCGATACGGATTTCTAGTAGGTTACTAAGCCCGTAGATAGAGTTTAGTCTCTAAGTAATAAAGTATATTACCGATCTATAAGTAAGAAGGAGTTCGAACGCCGATATTAGTAGTTATTACCTCTAACTATCGTACCCTATCGTAATAGCCGAACCTAGCTACGGCTAAAGAGCTATTATATTATCCCGGATTCTAACTTTAGAACGCCGGACTACTTTACTAGTTACTATCTCCTATATTATTAGTCCTCTCTCTAAGCGGGATACTACCTTAGGAGCCTAAATCGGTAAGCTCGTCTATCTTTATACTACTTAATATTATATTCCCTCCTTCTATAAGGAGATCGCTACTAAACTACCTTCCTTCCTACTTATAGTAACTATTACTAGTACCTATTAAATTAAGCCGACGCCTACGATCTACGCTAGCGCTTCTTAAATAGGGTCGGTAGCGTAGCGCCTATTAAACTTAAGCTACCTTAGGTATAAAACTACCTAAGGCCGTACCCGATATCCGTTAATCCCCGAACTAGGGTCCCGAAATACTACTATCTTACTTCTTACTTTAGTATACCCGCCTCCTTATTAGATAGCGTAGCGATAATATACTCGGTAGTATATAATCCTATAGCTATTATATACTTCCTATAAAGAGGAAGGTAAGGTAGGAGATATATAAGAACTAAGCTCGTATCGTAGTATATATAAGCTTAGGAACGAGAATTCGAGCTAGTTAGCGCGAGACGAGCGATATAATCGTAGGCCGTCTTAGTAGCTTAATAACTAGTCTACCTATATAAGAGTTATATAACTAGGTAAGTAGGTAACATTTTTCTTTTCCCCTATCCTAGTAAGATACTAGGATATATTAGCCTAGTAGCGGCGCGTTAGTTAGTATAGTTTTATAGAAGCTTATTTATATCTTATACCAAGATAGCTACTAGACGCTAGCTTTAGAAGAATATAGTATATTCGTAAGCGCTACGTAAGTATAAGCTATACTAATCGTATATATAGACTAGGGTTAATAATATAGGAGCCTCGAATTATAAGTCCTAGCTCTACGCTCTATAGTTTCGATAGATAGTCTATAGCGGTTCCCTAGATTCCTATCGTATATATTAGTTATTAAGAAGTACTAGCCTAAAGCGTTTATAGAAGACTTACCGTCTTCTTCTCTTTCCTAGTATCGACGACGTCGATACGGACTTATTTCGGGAGGCTAGGTAAGTATTAGACTCGTCGAGTTCTAATATAATGTCTTACTAGTAACCTCGATAGCCTATAATAAAAATGGTAGTCTACTACGTTAGCTTCTATTCTTCCTAGAACGGTTAGAACGAAGATCCTAGAAGTAAAATCGAGGATACTAGGCGAGTTAAACTATTATAAGTAGGCTACGGTAGAGTCGGTTAGTCGAGGAGTAGTATAACTAGCGAAGAGCTAGATAAAGTAGACTACGACGAATTACTACGAATCTAAATACTCTCGAGCTACTTCTAGTAACGATGTTCTTACTCCTCCGTCTCTTTTATAGGCCTAAACCTATTAGATTCGGTACCGCGCCCGGCTAGTCTACTTATCTTCGGAAGTCGATCGAGTAGCTATAAAGCGTAATAGTAGACTATTACTCTATAGGTAGGTACGGACGAGGAGTAAAGATTTATAGTTTTCTTAAAGGAGATTCTCGTAGTATACCTTAATAAGGATAGCGTCCTCGATTATCTCGGTATAAGAGGAATAGAGAAACGCTTAGAAGACTACTATACCTTCTTCGGGCCTCTCTTATATAAGGAAGATAGATATAGGACATTACCGTCCTTTAACCTTATCTCTCGCGTCCTATATACTAGTATATACGAGTATATACCAACGACTATTACGATATAGATAGACGGCTATTAAGATTCGCTACTTCGCTCCGATAGTATATCTTTATATAGATCTTAACTTATACTCTAGCGACGATAGCTAATAATCTAGTCGATATACTTAAGAATCTTATCGCGGACTATACTAGGAAGAACTAGTAGAGCTTACCCTACTCCGGTACCCTATCGTCCCCGTAGGATTCTACGCCTCTAGAGATTATACTATAGGTTTTAGAAGGGATATTAAGGTAATTCTATACCTAGAAGTCTATCGCTTTTATACCTATAGTAGTACTATAGACGTTAGTACTAGAAGATATTACTATTAATAATAGTAGTAGATATTAGTCTTATTCTAATCTAAGAGTATAGGAGTAGTTTTATAATAGGGAAAGGGGATATAGAATTTATAAAAGGGATTAAAGATACTTATAGTCGATCGCTTACTTTAAGAGTAATAGCGGACTAGTTTTCGATAAGTAGAATCGTCGTTATTAAGTAGAGATCGGTACTAGTTAAGAATTGCGGCTAACTAGTAGGAATTATTACTAGTATAGAGAACTATTACTAAACGGGAAGCGTATAGTATCATTTTCGTATATTTCTATCGTAATATCTAGTACGGATTTCCTAGGCACTATAATAAAGATATACCTTAATCTAAAATAGCGCGGCGTAGAGGGTTTTTTTAGTAGGGAAGACTAGTTACTCTCTTAAATTAGTAGGAGGTAAAGGTCCTAGTTAAGGTCTAGCGTACGGCCTATAATATCGAAGAGACTATTATATAGTAATAACTTCTATCGAATATAAGATCCTATAATTAATACTAGGTTCTCCGGCTTATTAGGAGCCGTAGAGGGCTTCCTTAGAGCGCTACTATCGACCTCCCTACGCCGTAATAGGCGTAACGAACAACTATATAAGTAATAGGCGATTTACTAGACGGCGTAAGTACTACCGGGCTAGTGTCTCTCTTCCCGTGATAATAATAGCGGTTAATGTTAGCATTAACGAGTAGTTTGTCTACTTAATCTGTTCTTACTACCTTATCCCTAACCAAAATCCTATACGTATATCCTATAACCCGTTAGTCTACTCGTCCGGCTCGATAAAGTTGTGCTTATTACTACAACTACCGTCCTCCTCTTCCCACGCCGCTATCTCCTACGGCGTCTTAGTACCCGGGTTAAAGTAGGTTAATTTCCGCGAGAAGTTTCCGCGAGAGGTTGCGGTACTATCTCGAGGGAAGAATTTTCGGAATTTCGAGTTTAACATCGTGACCCAGTACAGTAGGTAAGACTCTCGGCAGCAGATGTAAGAGCGTAGCCGGTGGCGTCGCACTGTTGGGCTGTTGCCCTCGGAGCGGCGTCGTCGTGATCGAGGTTAGAAGTGCGAGCTTGCAGTCGCAGTCGCACAAGAACGAGTGATCCAGGTGGAGGGAATGCCAATGCCTGCAGACACGTGATTCGCATCAGCAACGGCCTCCGCATTATCCATCTCGATGGACCTTTCACTATCGTCTCGGCCGCTAATCTCCAGCACGCTGATTGCGCTTGAACATGTCTCGCCGCGACTTCCATGCTGCCCTCGACGCCTTTCCGCACAGACGACAACAGCGCCCATGCTGCGACGTTTGCCCTGCCGCTCCATCGATCGAAACGAACTCGCGCAGTCAAACCAGGAATCCGGGCAACGACAAGAGGAAGGATAGGACGTTCATGGATCGCTGGGTCGAGCTATCGCCAGCGGTACCCAAGCCCAGCTGCCGCCAATCCGTCTTTCTGTGCAGATCCGCCTCGACGAATCCACCCAGCCGCAACAGGAACAGATGTAGCTTCGGCTTCGGAATCTCTAGACCGTGGAGATGGAGGCGGTGGCGGTGGGTTGAGCGCATGGGTGCGGGTGTGGGCGCTGTGGAGGCAGTTAGTGTGGAGAAAGAAGGCTCCAAGTTTTGGCGCGCCGGCTGCATCGTCTAGGCCAGCACGCGCTGGTTCGCTTGCTGCCGAGCTTAGATGTCCGCAAGCGAGCGGTGGAGGGCGGCCTGGGTGTTGGACTTGAAAGGGGGCGATGAGCATCTCAGAATATACGAGCAGAGGAGGGAAGAGAGCGGATTGAGCCGGAATAATATAGACACTGTAGTGGTCGTGGAGCACGCGGACTGCATGCTTCCTGCGCCAGCGTGTTTTCTGGTCCAGCGTGTTTTCTGCTCCAGCGTGCTTTCTTCCCCAGCAGTACTCGTACCAGTTTGCAAAAGTGCTGTTACAGGAGTCGATATAAGTATCTTGTCCTTCCATCAAATCTACTCCTCTCAGCAACCCTCCACGAGGCCACACCCGATCCCATCTAACGTTCTCGCCTACCCACTATGCCACCAACGATCGGTGGGTCCGAGCGGACCATGAATCATTTCCACGCCCGCAGCAAGAACGGCGCCCTGATTTTCAAGTACGCGCTCAAGCTGCACGACGAAGAAGCTACGATTCTTGCCAAAGCGTGCAAGGTGTTCTCCTTCGATCGATGCTATATGCTGGATGCGAAGCGCTTCCTAACCCTTCTCGAAAAATTGCACTACGTCCAGGATCTAGGGAGCGAGATCGACGTGCGAGAGGTTGCATTTCGCGCCGGGAAGATCCCCAACGAAAGATATATAGGGAAAAAGGAACGTGGCGGTGGATCCGTAGCTACGACCAAGGAGGTTAAGGTTCTGGCGATAGAGGTCGGTCAGCGATGGGCAGTAAAGAACATGAATCTGGCCGAGCGAGAGAATAGCGAGGAGGAAGAAGAAGAAGAAGAAGAGGCCGCGATCAGGGAGGCCGCGATTAAGCAGAACGCGGAATCTCTTGCTTTGCTTGAGCAAGCGTACGCGCCGCGAGTCTCCGTACAGCCGCGGGTCCGCTCGAACCATCACCTATGCCGCCCAGCTCTGAGTACGACGCCCTGCCGCGACTCCGCAATCTGGACGAGGATCTGGTACGGACGCCGTACAAGATCTCGCCGAGGACCAGTACCAGGCCGCGAGGATCACAAAGGAGCACCGCGACCAGACGACACCGGCGACCAGCCCTGACAGTCTCCATCGCTGAGAGAAGCGGCTGCGCGCGCGGCTGTCGGTGGCGGGAGGGATCTTTGGAGTGTGCAAGGACGATTGCGGGATCAACTGTTGTGTCTTCGCGAGTTCTGACGCAAGCATCGTAAGGGCCAGGACGTCCAGAGCAGCGGATGCACTTGTGCACTTGCTGAGCGCTCGAAACGCGGCTAATGAATGTCCTTGTTCAGATCCTCGTCTTCACGGTCCGGATACAATCGGAGCGGGGTTAGTCGAGTCGGGCATTTGGTAAGACGCCGATAAGACTTTGCAATGTCTGGTCCGTGGAAGTTCGTGGGGTATGGGATTGTCTTGTTGCTGCCGACGTCATCCTGGCCCAAAGGTGCAACTATGATCGGGGTTCTCGAGCAGATCTTCTTCCTTTTGGCCTCTTGAATCGTCTGTCGGAGACCGAAGTGTCGGAAGCTACGGTGAGTTCCCGGTTGGAACTTGATAGTACGTTGTCCTGACCCTGGATAGAAGCAGAGCCTGCGTCGGACTGAGTCATACTGCGTCCTCCGAGATCTTGCGACAAGGCCGATAATCGCTCCGAGTAGCAGGAACCCGAATGCACAGAAAAGCTGATGTCAGCGGGGATCTGGTCGATGGCCGAGCAGATGCGCGCGAAGTGGGTCGGCATCCAGTCATTGTAGACATTCCGCGTAAAATGGTACGCCGTCCACTTCTCCTTCCCATCGGCAGCAGTAAAGCTGAAATCGTGGATCGGATGGCGGTAGTACTTCGTTTCCGACTCACCGACACCAACCTCGGCGTAGTGGCCATAGATGCGAACATTTCGATGATCGTGCGAGATGGAGAATGCGAGAATCTCGCGGTGCAGCTCCTTCTCGCGTTTTACTGCTCGGAACAGCTCCACCACCGCGCGCACCGCAATAGCCGTGCTGTGGCTATTCTGGCGGTCTGCAACGTCGAGGGCCGCGGCGCCGCATTTCACTTCGCAGGTAAGGAAGGGAAAGTACATGTACCAGGTGGCCATAAAGAACGACCGGTCCTGAGTAAGGTCACCAACGATAGGGCGCATCCTGTTGAGACGATCTTGTGTAAACGCCTCTCGACGAAAGCCAACTGCATAGTCTGGCTGCGGTCGTGTTTTGGTAATGGGTATAGAGCAGTTCCAGCCTTCGTTGACGCTCTCGACAAGGACCTGTAGGTGAGAGGCGCCATATGTAGTAAGGACTTCTGCTGACGGGACGATCAGCCTGCCGATGTCTTGGATCACGCGGGCTTCGTTCCGGTCCTGAATGTTTCTGCACGTTGCCTTGAACCGGTCGCTGCTGAACAAGGAGTCGCCAGGCAGTTCTCCTTCCTGTTGCAGTAGACGTTCATTTACTCGCTCGCTTTCGAGCGAAATGTCCAGTTCTGACTCATGCATGAAGACGTTTTTGGTAGTAAGAAGAGTCCGATACTGCGGCTGCCTGTACTCGGCGCTCTTCTGTCCCCGCGACTCCCGATCGGTCGAGCTTGGTGTAGCAGCAGAATCCGTGTCCGACGGTCTCCTGTCCCGGGACGACGTCGATCTCTTCCGAGCAAATATGCGCTCCATATCCTCGCCTCTTTCAGAATACCACCGAGGCCACTCGTGATGGACAGCCCAGTGTGAAATTGGATGTTCGCTGAGTTCGCTACGATCGGCCGGGTATGCTGTGCTTTCTTCCGCGCGTGCTCGCCGTCTTTTGGGATGTGGTGCAGTGGGCGCGACTGGATCGTTCGGAGCTCTCGATCGCTTTCTCGAGGTCGGCTTCGTGGGTTGCTGCGTAGCCTCCTGCGGTGGTGTTAGCCACGGCTTGTCCTCGGCGACCGGCAAGCATACTTCTCTGCGGACGTGTTGGCTTGACTTGTAGCTCTCGTCTTGGACGCAGCCGTGCGCCCGCGCTGGCCGCTCACGATGCGACGCTTCCAGGCGCGCACTCTTGCGGGGTGGAGGTGGAGCCGCGATGAGTTTTTGCGCGCGACGTCGCTTCACTGGATGCAGGTCAGTTGCTTCTAGCCGCCCGTGCAAGTGGAACGACGTACTTGCCGCGGCGGAGAAGCACTCCAAGGTGTGGCGTTGCGGTCGCTGGCTGGATTTTCAGAGCGTCTCGAGGTATATGGAGGGAAAAGTTGAACTGTCTGTTCGTACGGCGCAGTTGGCAGCTTCGGCTAAACCACGGGATTTGAAGGGTCACTGGACTGGGTCCTGATCAATCGAATCCCTTTGCAAACTGCTCGGGTGGAGACAGGTACTTACAAGGGCCAGGATTCAGCGGGCGCTAAATCCAGAGCTACACCAAAATTAGTAAGGTGGAAGAGACCGTTTCCCCAACCTATCCTGCGTGTGTAGCTCTTACCTCTCTACCTCTATATATACCTCTTTTAGCTAGAATCGTCTATTACTACTATAAAAACCCTTCTCTTATCTCTTATTAAATAGCTACGATAATCGTAAGGTTACCTAACCGCCGTATCCGTATATTTATCTACCTTTTACTAATAGACGAGCCGCTCGATTATAACCCTAATAAAGCTAGTAATAATAAGGAAGATAAAGCTAGTAGTAACAAGGAAGATAAAGCTAGTAGTAAGGAGGATAATAATAAGGCTAGTAAACTTCCTTAAAATGCGGATAAAGAGATAGAAGGTTTATCGGTAGTACGGTAGTTACTCGAAGAAGGTAGACTTAGTAATAGAGCTAGTAGTAGTAGTAGTATTACTAATAGGCTCTATAAACTAGTAGATATTAATTATCGAGAGGACTAGTAATATACTCTACTATAGGGAATATACTATAAGCGTATAATACGATCTCTACTATTCGAACGTAAAAGAGTTAGGCGTAGTAGACTTATTAGAAGTAGCTTAGGAATGTTCGTAGGCTGGAACCGAAAAATAAGAGAGCTTAGTAGGTAATAACTCGATTCGATAGAGAGAGGAATAGACTAGAGAGGTCTCGTCTATCTATATATATTCCTTCGTATACTAGCGGAGGGCCCTTAGTTACTAGTAGAGGCCTAAAGGCTATCTATATAGGTATAGAGGTCCCTCTATTATTAGTACGAGCTCTTCTATTATTTCCTACGCTAGGTTATTCTAGGTAGCGAAAGATAAGGGTAGAAAGGGCTAGGATAGTAGCTATTAGTAAGAGCTTCCTTATATTACCCCCCTCCCCTCTTTACGGCTATCCTTAGTTATATTCCGTATTATATAGCCGTATATACTCGGTATCCCGATTTGGAAGAAAAAGTAGGTCCTCCTCTTTTTTTTTAAGTCTTTAGTTTCGGCCCTCTTTTTTAACTTTCTCTTCTATAAACCTACCTAAAGTAAGTAGCCTTAAGAGGTAGTAGAATAGTCTAGATTAGCGCTAGATTAGCTAACCTTCGTTCTAGATTACTATAATATCGTATACTCTAAGCTATCTACGTAAGAAGTATAAGTAGTCGGTTCTAGCTAGCGAGTATAACGCTAATCCGTACTCTTCCTACCTATCGGCGGTTAAGGAAGGCTAGGATCTCTCTAAGATCTATCGGCTATCTAAAGTTAAGCCTCCGGATAGTATTACGGCTAAGTATATAGGTTACCTATATAATAAGAACGTAGACTATCTCTAGGTAGGTCCTCCCTACCCTATTCTAGCTCGTTCTAACTCTCTCCTAGATACCTCTAGATTCCGAGAACGCCTAGAAGGCTATTAATACCGATATTAAGACTACCTATAACCGTAACCGTACTCCTATAGAGGTAGAGGACCTACGTAACCGCGTCTTATACTATACTAGTACTATAGAGGCGTAAGTTATCCGTTCTAGCCTATTCTAGACTAGCCTACTAATAGACTAGGTCTCTAGGAAGTTAGATAGTAGCTTCCGTAGTAAGGATAGTCTCTCGTAGTATCCTAGAACGTTAACTTAGGAGGAGATAAAGTAGAAGGTAGTAAAGCGGGACCGTTCGGCTAAGGCTATACTTAACCGGGCTATAGGTATCCCTAAATAGCGCATTCTAGGACGAGCTAACATATTCCGTAGACCTCTAGCGACACCCCCTCTAAGAAGTATCGCCTTATCGATATATCTAAGGGAGGTAAGTCCGATAAGGCGCGTACTAGCGTAGCTAAGAGCCGTCTAATTATTATAAGCACTACCTTAGAGATTATAAATTAGGCTATATTAAGGAAGGGCACTAAGTTAGGTAAGCTACGTAAGTTAGTATTCCTAACTATAGCTAAGGACTATAGTAAGGTAGAAGATAGCGATAATAACTCCGATTAAGCTAGAATAGTCTAGAAAGGGTAATTAAGGGGAGTTAGCGCCTAGGTATAATATATAAAGCCGCTAAGGTACTTAGTAGGGCCCTTTAGAGTTAAATAGTATAGAACAGGTCTTTTCGGGCTATCTTAGTCTAGAATAAAGCTGTCCGCGTAGTAAAAATGTCCCTATATTCTCGATTCCTTTTAGAAGCCCCTAAGTCCTTTAGGATTTCGAGATTTTCCTATACCGGCCTCGTAGCTCCTTCTAGCCTATTCTACGCCTATAAGCCCGTATTATAGCCTCGCGAATATTTACTATAGGCTTCTAGGAGTTCTTTGTATCTTCGTAGCCCTTCTACTTAATAAGGTACTCGCGATTATTTAGGTCGTCTACGCGTTCCTATAGTATACGATCGACTTTATACTCGACGCTCTTACCTATATTATAACGTATTATCCCCTACTATTCTCGGCTAGAATAGTCCGGAACGGACGTCTTAAGTAGGGAGACGTAGAAGGTCGGGTAGATCTTAAGCGAGTCTAGAAGGTCGAGCGTATATACTACCTTATTTATAACTACCTTAATCTTATAAGGGCCGATATACTTATAATCGAGCTTTAGCGACGGTCGGAGCGACTTAATATTACGAGTGCTTAGGTAGACCTCGTCCCCTACCCTAAAGGAGATGTCCTTTCTTTCCTTATTAGCCTATCGAGCTATATCCCTCTTCGATCGGGCTAGTCGGGAGCGGAGTCTCTTCTAGTTAGATATAACCTAGTCTATAAGCTATACCGCCTAGGGTACCTCTCCTTCCTTCTAGCGTATTCTAGGCTAGTAGTATCTCCGTAGGTCCCTCGCGATATTAGCCTAGAAGGGAGTAACCCTAGTCGCGGTATAATAGCTATTATTATAGGCGAATTCGGTAGTAGAGAGTAGTAGGGCCTAGTAGTCCTATTTATAGTTATAGTATATACGTAGGTACTACTCGAGGGTCTAGTTCTACCTCTCTATCTACCCGTTAGTTTACGGGTAGAAGGCGGTACTTAGTTTACGACGTACCCTAAGGTAGTAGTAGAACGTACTCTAAAACCTAGAAGTTAAGATTAGGCCCTAATCCGAAGTAATAGAGGCCGGGGGTCTATATAGGCGGATTACTTCCCTTATTAGGACCTTAGTAAGTTCCGCCGCCGTTATTATCTTCCGGTAAGGGACATAATAGGCGATTTTAGTACATCTATTAACGATAACTAGTATACTATCGTAGGATTGCTCTAGAAGCCTACTCTTAGGTAGATCCGTTATAAAGTCGAGTATAATATCGGCCTATAGCGTTAGGAAGGGCGGCTTAAGATGTAGAAGGCCGTAAGGTTTATACCGGCGGGGCTTAGCCCTACTATAGGCCTAGTAGGTGCGGACGTAATCTTTTATATACTAGCGTATCTTAGGCTAGTAGAAACCGCGCCGTAGTAGCTCTAGAGTCCGAGTAAAGCCGAAATAGCTAGCGAGGGGGTCGTCGTAACATTCCTATAGGAGGTAGAGCCTTATCGCCTCTCTAGGAACGTAGGCCTTCTAATCTATATAGGTAACCCTATTCTTAACGTACTACCTAGTAGCCTAGGGGGTAGGAGTGCTTAGTACCTTCTCGGCGAGCACTTTCTAGAACGTCTTATCCTTACTTAGGTCGTTCTTAAGGTTACCCTAGAGAGTACTAGGTCGCGTCGCGGCCCCTATATACCGGACTAGGCTATTCTATCCCGTCCTAGTAGAGAAAACCTTATAGAATAGCCTTACGCTCGAGTTTACCTCCTCCTCGGTTACCTACTAGCTAGAGTAGAATTCGTCCGTAAGGTCGGGGCGCTAGCTAAGAGCGTCGGCTATACCGTTAGCCTTCCCCGGGTAGTAGGTAGTCCTAAAATTAATCTAGGAGAGCTACTCCGCCTACCTAACCTATCTCCTTATTAATAACTTAGTCGTAGTAAGGGTTTATAGGTTCGTATAGTCGGTTAGTAGCTCTACCTAGTACTATACCCCCTCGAGGTAGTAGCGGAAGTACTTAAAGAAGTTAATAATAGCTAGGAGTTCGGTATCTTCCGTCCTATAGTTTCTTTCTATAGTAATTATCTTCTAGAAGAAGTATAATATCGGAAACTACTATAACTTACCCCCTTCCTTATAGGGCTAGAATAAGATCCCTAAGATTATCTCGCCTAAGGCGTTAGTCTCTACCCTATAGGGTAGTACTAGGTTATAATAGCGTAGGATAGGCGCTTCTAAGAATTTCTACCGTAGGTTATTAAAAGCCTTAAGCGCCCTTTTATCGAGCTAGAGCGGCGCGCGTTCCTTCCTTCTTTAAGCGTTCTTTACCTCCCTCTTCCCTTTAGTATACCTATTTAAGGGGGTAGAGAGGCGCGAGAACCCGTGGATAAAGCGCCGATAGTAATTAGTAAAGCTAATAAAGACCTAGATATTATAGACGGAGGAGGGTACTAGCTATTCCTAGACCGACCTAACCCTTTCTAGGTTAATCTCGAGGCCGTTATAGGTAATTACGTACCCTAGGTAGTCTACCCGATTCTTATAGAACTCGTACTTACTTAGATTAGCGTATAGTTTATACTAGCGGAGGCGCTCTAGTATTTATCGTCTATAGTCCTTATATTCCCCGAGCGTTTCGGAGAAGATTAGGATATCGTCGAGGTAGATAACGTAGGAGATATTAATTAGCCCGACTAGTATACTATTAATAAAGTTCTAGAAGATAGCCGGGGCGTTATAGAGCCCGAAAGGTATAACCGTATATTCGAAATAGCCGTATCTAGTCCGGAATACTATCTTCTACTTATTACCGTCGTATATACGGACACGATAGTACGCGTAGCGTAGGTCTATCTTAGTAAAGTACCTAGCGCCGGATAGCTAGTCTAGGGACTCTCTAATTAGGGGTAGCCTACCCCTATTTCTTACTATAACGGCGTTAAGCCCCCGATAGTCTATATAGAGGCGTAGAGTACTATTCTTCTTATAGGTAAAGAGTATCGGGGCGCCTACTAAGGAGGTAAAGCGCCGGATAAAGCCGTTCGCTAGGTATTCGAATAGCTAATAGCGTAGAGCTTCTATCTTAGCCTCTAAGAGGGCGTATATCGGGCTAAAAGGAATCTTAGCGCTATCTACTAGGTCGATCCGGAGGTCGTAGGGCCTATATAGGGCGAGCTTACTCGCGAGCTCCTCTAAGAAGATATCCTTAAAGTTAGAGTAGGCTTAAGAGATACCTTCGTTTCCTAGAATAGTCCCTTCTAAGATATCCTAGATCGATATAGCGTAGAGGGTAGTATTCGTACTCCTAAGGCATTCCCGGTAGAACCTTTCTAGCCCTACTATTACTATAGCTAGGCGCTTTAGCGGCTTCTTCCTCTAGGAGACCTTCTTAGAGAAGAAATTAATACTCGGGTTATATCTTTCTAGCTAGGGCATTCCTAAGACTACCTTAAAACTATAGATATGTCCTATCCTAAAGGTATCGACGTACCCTCGGAGCTTGCTATTAGTATCTACGTACTTATAGGAAGCCCTAGCTTCCCTAAGTACGTAGAGGGACTACCCGTTTAGGGTCTTATACCGAGTCGCCGTAGGGGGCTTCTAAACGGCCTACCCTATATCGTAGGTAAGGAGGTAGTCGTAGAAGTTGTCCTAGGCGCCGCTATCTATTAGTCCCTTAACCTTCCTAGTCTTTCCTAGACTATTTAGGGTTAGGTTAACTTATATTAGGCGCCCCTACTAGGTGCTACGCTATCTCGGACCGGACCGGTGTCGCTACTCTTCGCTATAGAGGACCTAGCCTACCTAAAGAGTAGCGTCTACTTAGGGGGCGTTCCTTTTTCCTAGTCCTTCTAGAGAGAGGGGTTCGGGCAGTTATACCTAATATAGCTAACCTACTAGTATCCGTAGTAGGTCGCCTTATATAGGCCCTTCTAGTCTAATCTATCGTTAGACCTATTTTTCTTAGGCTTAAGCGGGTTTAAGGCGTTACTAGACTGCTTCCTCCCGCCCCTATTACTACGTCTAGAACTAGAGGTCTCCCTTACCTTCTACTTCTCGGCCTCGATAATCCTATATGTCTTATTAACTCTCTCCTCTACCTCTACTAGGCTTACTAGTAGAGTAGGGTAGTTAGAGAGAATCCTCCTAAACATAAGGGGTAGAGCCGAGTAGAGATTAAGGACTTTTCGATTATCGCTACCCTCGTCTAACTCCTTCTAGAGGATCTTTAACTCCTCTAGGAGTTTATCGGGAGCGCGGGTTCCTAGCGAAGCCTTCTTTAGCTATTTATAGGCCTTCTCGCGGCGTTCCGCTTTAGTACCTATATAGTTAAGTATAACCTATTTTATTATAGCCTAAGTTAGCGCTCCCTAGTAGCTATCGCTATCTATATAGCGCTCCTAGTAATCCTACTAGAGCTTTCCTATATAGTCTATAGCGTAATCGACCTTACGATCCTCTCGATTAGTAAAGCCCTAGTATCTTCGGAACGTGCGTTCTAGAGCCTAGACCTAATCCTTATAATTAGCCCGGGTCTTACCCTCGAAGACTAGAGGTTCCTTTAACTTAGGCAAACTGTCCCTTATCTTATCGGAAGGGTCGATTCCTATAAAGAGCTTAGTAAGAGTCTTCTATTAGGGGCTTATTAGGTCGCCTCCTATTACTTCGGACTAGAGTTTCTTTATCCTACGCTAGAGTTCTATAAACTCGTAGGTAGCGTAGGTAGTCTAGTTAAAACGTTCTCGCTCTACGCGAGACTCCTAAGTAGAGGAGCTATCTATTAGGGAAACCGGCTAGCCGGTAGGTTCTAGGCCTTACTAGCTTAAGGTAGCCTCGGTAGATAGGTCGGGGAGCGAGTTAGTACCTAGTTAGCGTAGAGTAGTATCGGATAAGGACTTATCCTATCTTCGCGAAGATTTAGGTGCTATATCGAGCTATTTTAGTACCGTTATACGGGTTGTTTAATCGAATCGCGTATTAGAAGTGGCTTAGGAATATTCGTAGGCTAGAACCGAAAAACAAGAGAGCTTAGTAGGTAATAACTCGATTTAATAGAGAGAGGAATAGACTAGAGAGGTCTCGTCTATCTATATATGTTCCTTCGTATACTAGCGGAGGGCCCTTAGTCGCTAGTAGAGGCCTAAAGGCCGTCTATATAGGTATAGAGGTCCCTCTATTATTAGTACGAGCTCTTCTATTATTTCCTACGCCGGGTTGTTCTAGGTAGCGAAAGATAAGAGTAGAAAGGGCTAGGATAGTAGCTATTAGTAAGGGCTTCCTTATAAGACTACTATTAGCTTACTTTTAGCTATTCTTTAATTAGCCTATTTATAAGCAGTTAGTTAAGTATACTAATCTATATACGGCTACTAAAACTAAGTAGTAATAGCTAGATAGTAGTACTTAGATCTATAGCTAGCCTTTAGAGCCTATAAGTATCGCTAAAATAAAGATATAGGTTAGTATTATAATCTATATATTAGTAATCTAGATAGATAATAAGAGTAAGTACTTTACTACTAATCTAGCTTAGCTAAAACATAGTACTATTAAGATAAGTAGCGTACGTAAGAAGCGCTTTAATTAGATTAGGGCTACTCTATATCTTGAAGATCCGGCTATAACGCTAGCCGGTAAAGAACTGGAGCTATAGAGGTAGGTTTAATAGCTATTTAATAACTAGCGGAGGAGGTATATATATTAGGTAACGCCTAGTATAAAGGTAAGCGTAGACGAGATTATAATCCGTTTTACTAGCTATACTATCTATATTATTAATATACGCGGTAAGCTAACCCTAATCGGCTTCTATATCCTCGCTCTTTATAACTATAGGTATCTTATTAGATTTATCTATTTTACGCCGAGGGGAGAATATAAGGTATTATAGCTAGTAGTAGTACTCGAGGAGGTACGGCGTATACGTAAAATAATAGTTACTAAGTAGAAGAAGAATAAGAAGAAGAAGAAGAAGAAAAAGGACAATATCTTAAGAAGCTCGTAAGCGGCTAGTCCCGCTAGTATAGCTCTACTTCTTCCTAATCCGGACGTTAACTTAATAGCTTAGCTATTAGGGAAAGCTAAGGCATAGCCTAGCTCTAGACCTTAGGTAAGGTCGTTAGATAATACGACGCCGAGCGTAGCGGCGAATACTACTTACGTAACGTATAGTCGTATATTAGAAGGTACGTAGGTGTAACTTAATAATAGTAAGAATTAGTTTTATTACTAGTAGGATTACTAGCTAGCGTTCTATATACTACGATATCTTTATACTTCTTATATTAGCTAAGCCTACGATCAAGAGCCGTAATATTACTTTTACTATTTATTTTACGACTACTTATTACCGACGAACGATTCTTTTATATATATATAGATAATCTCTTTAGTAACGTTACTATATTCGCTATTCTACGATACTAGACCCTATAACGGTGCGGTTAGGCTAGGTTAGGTTTTAGAAACCTAAAGAAAAATTTAGGTTCGGTTTTCTTAGGATAATCTAAAACTTCTAGGATCTCCGAAATTTTAGGTTAACCTAGAAAAAGAGATAAGGTTCTAGAGCTTTCTAGCTTCTCGAATCTACCGGCTACTTATGCCGACTATATTCTTAATATATATACATTTTATATTCAAAAACAAATCTTTAATATATAGGTAGAAAAAGTCGATTTTCGAAATTTTTAAAAATCCGGACTTAGGATTTTTCCTAGGGTTATCCTAATCCTAAAAAACCTAAACCTAGGAAACTTAAAACTCACCTAACCTAGCCGAAAACCTAGCGGTTAAAACCTAGCCGTTATAAGGTCTATACGATACTATAATATTATCGCGACTAGTACCGTACGAGCTATCTTAAATTAATAGCTATAGTAAGGTACGAAGTTTATAACTAATAAAGGAGGGGTCCGGAAGGAAGTTAATCTATTACGTAAAACGACGGCCTTTAAATATAATACTATCCTTATACGTCCGCTCTATAATATAGCCGCTATACTCTAGTAGGACTAATAACTAGTATAGTTTCTTACTACTAGCTACGCTACCGAGTAGTACGAAGAACGTACTAGAAGGCGGCTAAGACTAGTAAACAACTTTATTCGAGATTATATCTAACTATACTAGGCTATACTACGTAATATCTATTAAATACCGCTCGTTACGAGCTACTATAACTAGTTTATAGGCGGTATAGATATCTACGATTAATTAAGAAGCTACTATCTATCTTAGCATAAGGCTATTAAGCTATAGTATCTACTATTCTACTTCCTTCTCGATAGAGCGGTTATTAACGCCTTTATCCTTTATAGAAGCTTATTACTACGCTACCGTATTAAATAACGAGACTTCCGTATAACGCTCGCCCTTAGCCTTATTTAAGAAGGCATACGAGAGCTCGTCGTTCTCTATTAATAGTAGGGAATTATACTAAACAACGGAGGATAGCGCGATAAATATAGCCGCTTTTCGAAGGGTAATACTATTAACCGCGGTATAGCTATAGTATATAACTTATAGTATTAATTAAAAAAGGGCGATCTACTCGGCATTACGTAGTTAACTCGTCTTAATATTACTAAGCCTTATAATATAGCTCTATATCTTTATCCTAGTAGCCGCTTCTACTACCTCTATAGGTAGTATTATACTACGTTAAAGAAGAAGGATCGTAGTAAGCTAAAATAAGTATAGATATACTATACTAACTACGGCTCTAAATATATACTCTATATATAATATCGAGCTATATAGCATTATATTAAAGATACTAACCTTCTAGCTACTATAGCGCTAATACCGTATTACTATTTACGTCTATTTATAATACCTTCTCGAGTACCTATAATAATAATACGTATACTACTATTAGCTTCTTATATAGTGCCCTTAACTCCGCCTCTACTACCTTAATCTAAGCGACTATATCTTCTAACGATCTATAAACTACTCTACTAAGAGCTTCTACTCTACTTCTATAGGCTACCCCCCCTCTAATAGCTACTCTAATAGGCGCTCCGAGAGCTTCGATAGGTACTAGTACTAGCGGTAATAATAGCTATAGTAGTAGTAGTAGCGGAAGAGGCGATAATAAATACACTGATAGACTACTAATAGTAATAGCGGTATTGTCGATAATAGTAGAGCGGTTAGAAGGTAGTAGTAGCTTATAATAGCACTGCTAAGGACTGCTATAAGGATTACTACTAAAGGTAGTAATCCGGGTCGAGTAAAGTTATCCTTCGGTTATATAACTAAGGAGGTAACGAATGCTTAGCGTATGCCTACCGTATATAAGGCGAAGGGCTTACGCTCGTATATTAAATTCTATAAGAATTAGTCTTACCTTTTATCTAGTAGATATTAGGCGTTCCTTACATTACTATAGACCCTATCGCCTTTACAATTCTAATTCTTCTACCTCTACGAGGGTAGCAATCTATTAAACCCTATTAAGATTATTAAGATACCTTCCCGACGCATTACCGGTAAGCCCCTATAGGACTTGCGCCCGGACGAGTTACCCGAGGTAGAGTAAGAGCAAGGGCCTTATACATACGGAGAGGGTCCTAAGGGATCCGATAAAGCTCCTATATCGACGCCGGAAGAGTCCGTAGCCGAAGCTATTACGAGGCTCGAAGCCGAAAAGGAAGCCTTAAGGAAGGAAGAAGTCCTTCGTGCCCTTTAGCTAGAAGTCTAGCGGATAAAGTTAGGCCGTAACCGTAATAATGTAGAGTTATAGGGTACTAAGCCGTAAGCTACGGTATAGACCCTATTACTTATCGACGATAACCTATAGAGTATTACGTAGTCTATTTATACTAACGGCGTATACTATCCGCTAGGTGTCGGAGGTAGACCTAAGCTTAAAGATCCTATCGTATTTAAGGGACACAACATTAAGAAGGCTAGGGACTTCCTTCGGCAGTTAGACCTAGTGTTCCTTAACTCTAGCTATTACTACGTTACCGACTATGCTCGCGTTTCCTACGCTATTATATAGCTCGGGGGTAATGCGGCCGATCTTTAGCACAATAGCTACTAGGACAACTTAGTGCCTAATAATTGCACTTAGGAAGACTTTAAGCAGTTCGTTAGTAACGTAGTCGGTAATCCCGTTAATCGCCTTCTTAGCGTAATGCTAGATTACGAGACGGCTTATTAGAAGACCGACTAGAACGTTAAGAACTTTACGATTAAACTTAACATGCTAGAGAGCTAGCTTAATTATACGGAGAAGTAGCTTATAAGGCACTTCCTCGTAAAGATTAAGTCTTCGCTCCGTTAGGACATCGTAAAGAATTACGAAATGCCGACTACTTAGGCCGAAGTAGTTACGTTAGCGACGCGCTTAGAAGCCGTAGACCGGAACTATAATAAGGCTACTACTAGGAACAAGTACGCCCGCAACGACGACGCCGAGGAAGGGAGTAATAAGAAGAATAAGCGCGGAAACAAGAAGGGTCGAGAGCGGGACTTAAAACCGTACGACCGAAGTAACCGTAGACCGCCTACGAATATAGGGCGGGATAATAAGCATCCGTCGAGGGACCTCGCCGACATCGTATGCTATATATACAATAAGAAGGGGCACTACGCTACTAATTGTACGAGTAAGCAGTTAAGCGTACGTAAGGTCGCCGCCCTTAAAGACGATTCGAAAAAAGCGAAGGACTTAAAGAAGGAATCCGATCTTTAAGTCCGGAGCCGCCTTAGGATAAAGTGGACGCAAACTACGCGCCCCGCTACCGCGGTGTAGTCGTAATACCTACGGCGAGTGCGGAGTATAAGGCGAGCTTTCTCCTCGATAATGCGGTAGATGTAAACGTCGTTTCGAGGGAGTTCGTTTTGAAGACGGGTATACCTATTAACAAGAGAGTAGTGCTACCAAGGGTCTCTACCTTTACCGGCGAGCTTAGACACTATTATAGAGCGCATACCCTTCGGGTGCGGCTCACCGACTCTATAGGAGTAACTAAGACAACATAGGGGACTTTCTACGTATATAAGATGCTAGAACCCAATATAATTCTTAGTCGGCCCTAGAGACGTTTATAAGGTATAATCGTTAATAGTGGTAACGACGCGTGGCATTATAGTAAGCACCCTGTTCTACGAAAGGTCGAAGTAGTCGATCCTTACGTATTCGCGAAAGATTTACGAAGGAGTCGCGTAGTATACGCGATCTCTATAAAGCCCACGGAGTTTACCGTAGTAGATCTACTAGATAAGCTAAAGGCTTATACAGATGTCTTCTTCCCAACGCCGGAGTAGTTACGAAGGCGTTACGATAGGATCGAGTATAAGATTAATCTCAAGCTAGGCACAACGCCTCCCCTAAAGAAGACGTATTATTAATCGCCTAGAGAACAAAGCGAGCTTCGTACGTATCTTATAGAGGGCATTAAGAACGATTGGTTTGAAGTTAGCGACAGTAAGGCGGGTGCGCCTATCCTCTTCGTTCCAAAGAAAGATAGCACCCTCCGACTCTATGTTAATTATCGTGGATTAAACGAAATTACTATTAAGAATAGCTACCTACTACCCTTAATCGCCGAGACGCTCGATTAGTTAATAAACTGCGAGTACTATACCACGATCGATCTTACCTAGGCGTATTATCGCATCGCTATTAAGAAGGAAGATCGGTGGAAGACTACCTTCCGTACTAGGTACGGGAGTTACTAGTATAAAGTAATGCCCTTCGGGCTCACAAACGTGCTAGCGACGTTTTAGATATACATTAACCGCGCCTTATAAGGCCTTGTTAATACGAGCTATGTAGTGTATCTAGATAACATCCTTATATATAGCGTAACCTATACGTAACACGTTCGCGACGTTTACGTAGTACTAGAGCGCCTACGGAAATTTCGGCTATATGCCTAATTCAAGAAGTATAGCTTCTTTAAAAAGTCGGTGGACTTCTTAGGCTACGTAGTAACTACTAATAGAGTAACTATTAATACTAGCAGGATTAGTACGATCGCTAAGTAGCCTACGCCCACTACGTTAAAGGAAGTTCAAGCGTTCCTTAGCTTTACCAACTTCTATCGGAGATTTATCTCCTATTACTCCAAGGTCGTTAAGCCTTTAACGGACCTTTCGAAAGGAGCTAAGAACGGTAAGAAGCCGGGTCCGATCGAGTAGCAAGCCCCTTAATAAGAGGCGTTTAAGGCATTGAAGAGAGCCTTCTAGGAGGCCCTAATCCTAAAGCATTTTGACCCCGCGAAGAGGTTGCGTATAGAGACCGATATATCTAATTTTGCTATCGCCGGAATCCTCTCCCAACTCTTCGACGCTAAGTGGCACCCCATTGCCTTTTGGTCGAGGAAAATGCTTCCCGCGGAGATAAATTCCGAGACTTATAATAAGGAGTTACTCGTAGTCGTTACGGCGTTCAAATAGTAGCGTCTATATTTAGACGGTACTACGTATACGGTTAACGTAATTGTAGATTATAACAACCTTAAGAGCTTTATAACTATAAAGCAATTGAACGGTCGGTAGGCGCGTTAGGCCGTAGAGCTCGCGCCTTATAACTTTATAATTACGCATCGCGCCGGGAAACTTAACCTAGCCGATACGCCCTTACGCTAAAGCGATTACGAACTAACTACGAAAGAGACAATAGATTATTTAAATATGCCATTACCGAGTCTCTAGAACAAGCTACGAGCTTAGTTAGAGGGCATAGCAACGCTTACCTAGGCTAATAGCCTATCGATTAGAAGGATTAATACGACCTTCGATTTAATCGAGTCTAAAAGAACTATATCCACGACGCCGACGGCGCCGTTAGACGGATCGTATACCGTATCCTTACCTCGGAGTGTCGTACGTGCTATCGTTAGAGACGACGGTCTATATATGCACATTCCTAGCCTACTCTACGACTACGTAAGATCTATTACGAAGCTCGACCGAGAGGCTTACGAACTACTTACGAAAGTAGAGGTATATAGCTCTACGTATCGATCCGAGTTAGGATACGAGTACATAAGTAGAGATAGGATATTATACTATAGCGACGCTATGTATATCCCTAAGGATTGCGTATTAAGAGCGTAGATTATACGTATACATCACGATAATCCCTTAGCCGGTTATTTCGGCAAAGATAAGACTATCGAACTAATAAAACGTAAATACTTCTAGCTAAGTCTTCCAATAGACGTCGCTAAATACATTACTAGGTGCAATAAATGTCTTATAAACAAAGCGCGACACTATCGGCCCTACGGCGTATTAGCTCCGCTTACGTTTCTACGAAGAGCGTAGTAAGACATTTCTATAGATTTTATTACCGATCTCCCTCCGAGTAAGCTAAACGGTTCCGTGTTCACTACTATACTTATAATTGTTTGCCGATACACCAAGATAGTGAGATTCGTGCCTACAACGAAGCAGTGCACGAGTGCTAATCTTATAGGTATCCTTAAGCGAGAAGTAATTCGCTTCTTCGGCGTGCCGAGAAGCATTGTAAGTAATAGAGGTTCTGTCTTTACGAGCTAGTATTAGTCTAACTTCTACTTTAAGGTAAAGATTAAAAGGAAGCTGTTAACAGCGTTCCACCCTTAAATAGATAGTTAGACTAAGAAGGCGAATTAGACCCTCGAGCAATACCTTCGTATCTATATCGGCGAGGATTAAATTAAGTGGGCGAAGGTATTGCACTAGGCTGAATTTGCCTATAACAATAGTCTATAAGGGACTCTGAAACAGAGCCTATTCTATATACTATACGGTTAGAATCCTAACCTTATTGCGTTATTATCGTCTCGGGACGAGACTCTTAAGGGAAGGGCGCCGGTAGCTATAGATATAGCGAAGCGGTTACGAGAGCAATACGAACGGTTAACGGAGCGTTGGGAGTATACTATAGCAATGTAAAAGAAGTATTATAATAAGGGACGCAAAGCGAGAAGCTATGTCGTCGGTAACCTTATGCTCCTCTCTACTAAGAACTTGAAGATAGACCTTCCGAAGAAGAAGATAGGACTAAAGTTCGTTAGACCGTTCCGCGTAATTAACATTATCGGTACGTAATTATATCGTCTAGCGTTGCCAAACACGATACGAATACACAATGTATTCCTTATCTCCCTTCTAGAGCCGTGGACTAGGTGCGAGAACCCTAAAGAGGTTGCGATAATGCTAGTCGCGGATAAAGTAGGAGAGTAGGAAGTTAAAAGAGATCCTATAGGCTAAGAAGGTTAAAGGACAGATAATGTATCTCGTTAAGTAGAAGGGCTAGCTAGAGGAGTATGCTATATTCGAGCCCTATAACAATATTAAGGACTACGAAGCTTTAGATGTATTTAAGGCGAAGCCTAAGCGTAGTAGGCGCGAACGGTAGCCGAAGACATTACCTAAGAATAAAAAGTAATCGTGCTTAAATAGTTGTTAACCTATGTGCACGTCGTAACTATAGAGACTTTAAAGGCGCCGCTCTATTACGAGTGCTTACCCTCTTCGAGGAAACAAAGTCTATCCTATACCTTACAAATCCTTATTATCCTTAGGAGTAGGCGCTATAACGGGTATAGGTGCCGCTACCCCCACATTATTAAACGTACTAACCTTATTGTTACGGTCGCTAGCTACGAACCGGCTCTTCTAATTGTATAACTTACGGTTACTAGCGAGTGCCGCGAGGATACCTTCGAAGTCGTAATGTCCTACGGGAATTATTGGAACGACCTGAAATAATAGTTAGCGCGTAGTGTACGAAGGGGATATAAGGGACTTACGAGAATAGCTAACTCCGCTAGGACACGTAGAGAATCTACGATGTCGGAGACCTTCTATAAGCCTTTACTAATAAGTAGAATAGGCTAAGGAGTAGGATTAGTCTTCGCCTATTTTGACTTAAATTACTAAGCGCTCGAGAGAAACTAATAGAAGACTACGATCTTTTCCATAGCGTCCTCGCGAGTAGTATCGACGTCCTCGATAGTAGCTTTATTGTCTAAGTTACGAAGATCTAATAGCGCTATCTCCGTAGCGTCCTAAGCGACATAGCATCCGAGTAGGAGCTCCTTATAGTCCTATTTAGCACTCCTACGGATAGTTAGCGAATATAAGCCGAAGGGACGGCGAAGTACTTACTTATACCCTTCGTAGCGGATCTTTACCGAGGTATATAAGCAATTGTAGTCGACCGCGCGAGAGTAGTTGCCGCGGTTACCTTTACTAATATAGCTAGTATAGCGCTAGTAGGAACGAGGAGGACGGACGCTATATAGTACCTTTAGATAAGTAGGCAGCGGAGGACCTTTATACGCCTTACTTAGAGACGTCGTAGCCGGAGGCTCGATAGTCTTACTATCCTTATTGTTATTCTTAATAACAGGAGAAACTTCCGTAGCCGGAGCCTTCGTAGCTCCCTTTCTCGAGCGTAGAGTTTTCGGAGTCTAAGGTATATTAGCTCCCTTAGTAACAGTAGCTTTCGTCTATAGGCGGGACGAAGTACGAGGCTTCTTAGATAAAGACGTAATAACTTCGTTACCGTCTTTAAAGCTAGCCGTAGCGCGGCCGCGTTTTAGATCGGCTTTCTTAATACTAGAAGATTTCCAAGGAGTTAGAATATTCGCCGACGAATATTTACCGAAGGACGCGCGCGTGCGCGGCGTGTCCTTATTAGATTCTATTAGAGTAATTAGTACATCTTATAGAAGCTGTCTTAAAGGCTCTTACGCTTAAGCCGTATAGGTCGCTATCTCTTTCGAGGCTCCGATAGCTACGCCGACTTATTAGGTAGGACCGAACCTAAGCCGAGGGAGTCGCGCGAGCGTACCTTAGGTTCGTGGGTTACGCCAAATCGGTATGCTATAATCGGATTAGCATAGGCCAGAGATAATTATAGATGCGCTTACCTATCGAGTCGTCCGTTAACGTGTCCGTAATACATAGGCTAGGCCGCTTAGAAGGCTTCTACTACTAGGACGAGCGATCTAGAGGGTTATTATACTACTTAGCTATCGGTATAGTAGTCTCACTACTTTAATAGCCAGATTAAGCGAGATCTTTCTTAGCCGGAGGAACTAAAACTACGCGAAACTATCGTAGAGGCGGTATAGTTTTGTCGAGCTCTATTAAGAGTCGACGTTCGGCCGAGGAAGGATTAGACATGCTTATAATACACCGCGTACGGTGTACGAAGTCCAAGTAAGAGTAATGCGAAGGTAGTAGTGTCTAAGAAAGTTAGCTCCGAAAAACAGAGGGTAAATAAGTATAGAAACTTACCGTCGCCTAGACACCCTCGATCCACTATATTTGTTAATGTTGTTGTTAACAACTTAGGAATACATCAAACGGAAGTAGATGTTATGGAAGCAATGTTTATAGTAGACGGCATAGATATATATACGCTGCCGCCGGACTAACTAATAAGTTACCGGATATATGTATATAGGCTCGTACCGTATAACATGCGAAGTAATCGCGAAGTAATTACGAAGTAAGCCTACTAAATCCCCTATAAGCGCGCCGAGGACGACGCTTATAAGGAGAGGAGGCAATTGTAACAGCACCGCCAAGGACTGCTATAAGGATTACTACTAAAGGTAGTAATCCTAGTCGAGTAAAGTTATCCTTCGGTTATATAACTAAGGAGGTAACGAATGCTTAGCGCATGCCTACCGCATATAAGGCGAAGGGCTTACGCTCGCATATTGAATTCTACAAGAATTAGTCTTACCTTTTATCCAGTGGATATTGGGCGTTCCTTACATTGCTATAGACCCTATCGCCTTTACAACTATCCGTTAGGGCTAAGGCCTTAGCACTATATAGGCCGTCCTTATACGCTAGTTGTCTATCGGCGGATATATAGAATATAGGGCTAGCTTACAAGTAACACGAATGTCTAGACACCGGCGTACTACCTTACTATAGAAAGAAGGACGAATCGAGGCGCCCTTCCGCGGATGTTTTATCGACGCTAGGAGAATTAGGTAACAAATGCTAAGCTTACTATAGTGTTATCGAGAATAGGAGAGTACTAAAGTGCTCTTCCAAAAGTAGTTAGTGTTAGTTAGTTAGTAGGGTAGAGCGGAGGTATAATAGTATAACGTTATAGTATAAGACTAGTAGTAAGTTCGCGGGCTACCTATTAAGAAAAGCCGTTCTACCGTCTAGGAAGGAGCTACGCTATATACCTATAGAACTATTCGAACGGTTATTCGAACGGAATCTAAAGCCCCCCGAGCCTATTTACTATAAGTATAAGAGCCTTCAAGGCTAATTCTAAAGTATACGAGCGGGTATCTACTCCGATACGTCTACGGGATATACTCTAATTGTGTCCGGCTATATCGGTTAAACTATAGTAAGATCTAGTAGCCTTAGGCCCGAAAGTGTTATAATTTGATCCGAGCAACGGAGGTAATACTATATAAAGCCTAGCTTTAGCTTACCCCTTCGGGACGCGTGCCGTATAGACGTCTAGTACGAGAAATAAGATAAGATAGTACGTAGACACATTGGATTTAAATATAAAGATGCGACAAGTCCCTAGTTGTTACTCCTAGCCGCCTATTAAGCTTATAGGCCTATGCCTAGGATTGCAAATAGTATCTTATTACTCCTTACCCTCGATATCCTCGGTACTAAAGAGGTACTACTTCTAAAGGCGTTAGTATATAAACTCTAGAGTATAGTAATATTCCTCTAGATAGCGGAGAATTCCTACCGGATGCTTAAACGACGATAATTACGTAAAACAGTCGAGTAGGTCTAGTACCGTAGACTTTCTCTACCCTACGTTGGCGTAAAATAGAGGGCCTTCGTTACCGATAGCGTAGTCCGAGTAGAAGAGACTACTACTAAGCAACGCCGAGAGGATAGGGTTCTCGTCCTTTTCTCTTACTTTGCCGGCGCCCTTTTTAATAGTTACGTTATACTTTATAGCGTCTATCTAACTCTTCGACGGCTAAATGTTATTAGTCGGAATAACCGCTAGTATTAAGGGTCGTATAGCCGTATTAGGTCCTCCTAGGTCCTATACTATAAGTTAGTATTCGGCGTACGAGTTTATCCGGCGGAACTACGATAGACGGATGTTGGGACTATTAAACGAGGTTTCCGTATACTAGGTATAGTAGATAATTAGCACTACCTCTACGTTAGGAGGTAGATCGTCGGTAGTATAGAGTAAGAGGCCCTCGGAGAGAAACGCGCTCTACTTGTCTCGAGACCAAGTATAACGTAGATACGCTAGCTTACCGGCGGGGTAGTTAGTAGCGAAAATAATAATTAGGCCGAACCCTCTATAGCGTTGTTAGTATAGTACGTATAGGAAGCGTAGAGTAGAAAGACTTACCGTCTTATATATATCTCTATACTTATAAAGTAGAAACAGCGCTAACTATACTATAGGGCATATGTATATTTATACCCCCCTAAGGGCCGCGATATTAGCTTACTACCTGGTCTAGGGGGATCGAGATCGTCCTTACTCGGATCGTTATCTTTTACGGCTATTAGATAGACTAGACGCTTATAGTCGCTCCTAGGAGATAGATATAGCCGGACGATACGCTCGACTTCGGTAACCTATCCGCCGGCGCTATCTATTTCAATACGATAGTCTTAGAGGTTACGAATTATCGTGAAATCTCTAAATCGGTCTATACTACTATAGAACTTATCGGGCAACGCCTTCTCTAGGATAAAGTAGAAGACCTCGTTAGTGTTCCGAGCGCCTTAACCGAAGGCTATAGTAAATTGAAACTAGAGGAGGTCGAAGCTAGATTATATATATTATTAGTAGGTATACGGTAGTATAGCCGAAAACATAGTACCGACCGATTAAAGGCTATAAAGTAGTGCTTAAGCTCCGTAGCCGCCTTATCTATACGAGTAATCGGGATCTTTATTAAGGAGTTATCTATAGCTCGTAATACGGCGTCCAGCTTATACTAGATCTAGAAGTGCTATCTATCGACCCTTAAGCGGAAGTCCGCTAGACGCGGCTAGCTAGTAGGAGAGTCGAGGGTTATATTCGAGCGGTAGTAGATAAGGCGGTAGGCCTCGATAGCGACCTCGTACGCTAAGGACTACTCCGTATAGTTTATAGGCTTAAGGTATTTAACGACGGTACTCGTCCTAGGCTACTACTTAGGGAACGCGATACGGGTCCAAGGATTAACGTATACCTCCCTATAGGTAATATAGCGGCGAATGCGGGCGATAGCCTTACCTAGTATATAGATCGGGAGCCAATACGGAGTTCCGCACTAGTCTAAGCCGCTATACGTCGATAGAGATAGCTTATATATCCTACTAATATTAATCGCGATTCCTCGACTACCCTTATAATCCGAGTATAGATTAGCTACCCCGGCTAGAGCCTAACTATCCTAGTAGTAGTTCGGGATAACGTCTACGAATATTGGGTCCGTGGTAGTAATTCCGATAATAAAGGCTAAGAGATTACGTTAGCGGTACGACGTAATATATATCTAGTCGCCTATAGCGGATATAACGGTGTTCTTAATGTCGAAGAAGGTAAGGGTACTAGGCGAGATATAATAGCGACTAAGTAGGTCCTAGAATCGGTCCGTATAGCTCGTCGATAGGGCGTACGCCTCGCTATAGTTAATAGTACTATCTACGATACCGAATTCGAACGACCTAACTACGTACGGCGATCGTCGAAGGATAGAGAATATACCGGCTTCGTAGAGTATACCGTGGGCCTAGTAGATATGCCGCTCGATCGATTTAAGAGGTTCTCGCTTATCCGATATAACGAAATCCGTAGATAGAAAGACGGTCGAGAAGAACAAGAATAGTAGCCGTATTAGGTAGGTCGGATAGGATATAAGGGCTAATAACGGATATCTTTCCCCTCCTATATCGTGTTACTACTATGCCCTACTACTAAGCCGCGATTTACTAGCAATCGCCTTAATCTCGGGCATAAGATAGAGCCGTAGTAGTACGGTAACTATATAATCTACGTATACCGGCGAGTAGCATTAGTTAGATGCTTTAACTAGCTACTCTAACGGTGTCCTTAGTAGTATATTAATTGTACGCTCTTACTATCTAGATACTACTAGTCTCCTTACGCTATAGCTCTACTCCTCCGCTAGCTTTACCCGACGGCTCGTTAAAGACAACACTCGCTATCTATAGAACCGTTAGCTTATACTCCTCGAAATACTTATAAAACACTATACCTATAAGGAAGCCCTTACCTATAGCTACTATCCTAGCCCCTTCTACCCTTATCTTTCGCTACCTAGAACAACCTAGCGTAGGAAATAATAGAAGAGCTCGCACTAATAATAGAGGGACCTCTACACCTATATAGACGGCCTTTAGGCCTCTACTAGCGACTAAGGTCCCTCCGCTAGTATGCGAAGGAACATATATAGATAGGCGAGACCTCTCTCGTCTATTCCTCTCTCTATCGAATCGAGTCGTTACCTACTAAGCTCTCTTGTTTTTCGGTTCTAGCCTACGAACATTCCTAGGCTACTCCTAATATACGATTCGATTAAATAACCCGTATAACGGTACCGAAACAGCTCGATATAGCACCTAAATCTTTACGAAGGTAGGATAAATCCTTATCCGATACTACCCTATACTAACCGGGTACCAACTCGCTCCCCGACCTATCTACTAAGGCTATCTCGGGCTAGTAAGGCCTAGAACCTACCGGCTAGCCGGTTTCCCCGATAGGTAGCTCCTCTACTTAGGAGTCTCGCGTAGAGCGAGAACGTTTTAACTAGACTACCCGCGCTACCTACGAGTTTATAGAACTCTAGCGTAGGATAAAGGAACTCTAGTCCGAAGTAACGGGAGGCGACCTTATAAGCCCCCGATAGGAGACTGTTACTAAGCTTTTTATAGGAATCGACCATTCCGACAAGATAAGGGACAGTTTGCCTAAGTTAAAGGAACCTCTAGTCTTCGAAGGCAAGACCCGGGCTAATTATAAGGATTAGGTCTAGGCGCTAGAACGTACGTTCCGAAGGTACTAGGGCTTTACTAATCGGGAGGATCGTAAGGTCGATTACGCTATAGACTATATAGGAAAGCTCTAGTAGGATTACTAGGAGCGCTATATAGATAGTAATAGCTACTAGGGAGCGCTAACTTAGGCTATAATAAAACAGGTTATACTTAACTATATAGGTACTAAAGCGGAACGCCGCGAGAAGGCCTATAAATAGCTAAAGAAGGCTTCGCTAGGAACCCGCGCCCCCGATAAACTCCTAGAGGAGTTAAAGATCCTCTAGAAGGAGTTAGACGAGGGTAGCGATAATCGAAAAGTCCTTAATCTCTACTTAGCTCTATCCCTTACGTTTAGAAGGATCCTCTCTAACTACCCTACCCCGCCGGCAAGCCTAGTAGAGGTAGAGGAGAGGGTTAATAAGACGTATAGGATTATCGAGGCCGAGAAGTAGAAGGTAAGGGAGACCTCTAGTTCTAGACGTAGTAATAGGGGCAGGAGGAAGCGGTCTAGTAACGCTTCGAACCCGCCTAAGCCTAAGAAGAATAGGTCTAACGACGGATTAGACTAGAAGGGCCTATCTAAGGTAACCTACTACGGATGCTAGTAGGTTAGCTACATTAGGCGTAACTGCCCGAACCCCTCTCTCTAGAAGGACTAGGAAAAAGGGACGCCCCCTAAGTAGACGCTACTCTTTAGGTAGGCTAGGTCCTCTATAGCGAAGAGCAATAACGCCGGTCCGGTCCGGGATAGCGTAGTACCTAGTAGGGGCGCCTAATACAAGTTAACCTAACCCTAAATAGTCTAGGAAAGGCTAGGAAGGTTAAGGGACTAATAGATAGCGGCGCCTAGGACAACTTCTATAACTACCTCCTTACCCGCGATATAGGGTAGGCCGTTTAAGAACCCCCTACGGCGACTTAGTATAAGACCCTAAACGGGCAGTACCTCTACGTACTTAGGGAAGCTAGGGCTTCCTATAAGTGCGTAGATACTAATAGAAAGCTCCGAGGGTGCGTCGATACCTTTAGGATAGGATATATCCACGGCTTTTAGGTAAATTTAGGGATGCCCTAGTATAAAGGCAATAGGGTCTATAGTAATATAAGGAACGCCTAATATCTACTAGATAAAAGGTAAGACTAATTCTTACAGAATTTAATATGCGAGCGCAAGCCCTTCGCCTTATATGTAGTAGGCATGCGCTAAGCATTCGTTACCTCCTTAGTTATATAACCGAAGGATAACTTTACTCGACCCGGTTTACTACCTTTAGTAGTAATCCTTATAGCAGTCCTTAGCGGTGCTATTACAATTGCCTCCTCTCCTTATAAGCGTCGTCCTCGGCGCGCTTATAGGGGATTTAGTAGGCTTACTTCGTAATTACTTCGCAATTACTTCGTATGTTATGTAGCATAAGCCCGTATATATGCATCTAGTAACTTATTAGTTAGCCCGGCGGCAGCGTATATATCTATGCCGTCTACTATAAACATTGCTTCCATAACATCCACTTCCGTTTAATGCATTTGTAACTTGTTAATAACAACATTAACAAATATAGTGGATCGAGGGTGTCTAGGCAATAGTAAGTTTCTATACTTATTTACCCTCTATTTTTCGGAGCTAACTTTCTTAGACACTACTACCTTCGTATTACTCTCGCTTGGACTTCGCATATTATACGCGGTATATTATAAGCATATCTAATCCTTCCTCGACCGAACGTTAGCTCTTATTAGAGCTCGATAAAACCATACCGCCTCCACGATAGTTTTACGTAGTTTCCGTTCCTCTAGCTAAGAAAGATCTTGCTTAATCTGGCCGTTAAAGTAGTAAGACTACTATACCGGCAACTAAGCGGTATAATAACCCTCTAGATCGCTCGTCCTAGTAGTAGAAGCCTTCTAAGCGGCCTAGCCTACGTATTACGGACACTTTAACGGACGACTTAATAGGTAAGCGTAGCTATAATTATCTCTAGCCTATGCTAATTAGATTATAGCATACCGATTTAGCGTAACCCGCGAACCTAAGGTACGCTCGCGCGACTCCCTTAGCTTAGGTTCGGTCCTACCTAATAAGTCGGCGTAGCCGTTAGAGCCTCGAAAGAGATAGCGACCTATACGGCCTAAGCGTAAGGGCCTTTAAGATAGCTTCTATAAGATGTACTAATTATTCTAATAGAACCTAATAAGGATATACTACGTACGCGCGCGTCCTTTAGTAACCGTTTATTAGTAAATATTCCGACTCCTTAGAAATCTTCTAGTATTAAGAAAGCCGATCTAAAACGCGGCCGCGCTACGGCTAGCTTTAAAGATAGTAACGAAGCTATTACGTCTTTATCTAAGAAGTCTCGTACTTCGTCTCGCCTATAGACGAAAGCTACTATTACTAAGGGAGCTAATACTTCTTAGACTCCGAAAACTCCGCGCTCGAGAAAGAGACCTACGAAGGCTTAGGCTACGGAAGTTTCTCCTATTATTAAGAATAATAATAAGGACGGTAAGACTATCGAGCCTCCGGCTACGACGTCTCTAAGTAAGGCGTATAAAGGTCCTTCGCCGCCTACTTATCCGAAGGTGCTATATAGCGTTTGTCCTCCTCGTCCCTACTAGCGCTATACTAGCTATATTAGCAAAGGTAACCGCGGCAACTATTCTCGCGCGGTCGACTATAATTGCCCGTATACCTCGGTAAAGATCCACTACGAAGGGTGCAAGTAAGTACTTCGCTATTCCTTCGGCCTACATTCGCTAACTATCCGTAGGGGTGCTAAATAGGACTATAAGGAGCTCCCGCTCGGATACCGTGTCGCTTAGGACGCTACGGAGATAGCGCTATTAGATCTTCGTAACTTAGACAATAAAGCTACTATCGAGGACATCGATACTACTCGCGAGGACGCTATAGAAAAGATCGTAGTCTTCTATTAGTTTCTCTCTAGCGCTTAGCATTTTAAGTTAAAATAGGCGAAGACTAATCCTACTCCTTAGCCTATTCTACTTATCGGCGAAGGCTTATAGAAGGTCTCCGACATCGTAGATTCTCTACGTGTCCTAGCGGAGTTAGCTATTCTCGTAAGTCTCTCGTATCCCCTTCGTATATTACGCGCTAATTTTAGGTCGTTCCGATAATTCCTATAGGACATTACGACTTCGAAGGTATCCTCGCGGCACTCGCTAGTAAACGTAAGCTATACGATTAGAAGAGCCGGTTCGTAGCTAGCGACCGTAATAATAAGATTAGTACGTTTAATAATGTGGGGGTAGAGGTATCTATACCCGTTATAGCGCCTACTCCTAAGGATAATAAGGATTTATAAGGTATAGGATAGACTTTATTTTCCTCGGAGAGGGTAAGTACTCGTAATAGAGCGGCGCCTTTAAAGTCTCTATAGTTACGACGTATATATAGGTTAACAACTATTTACGCACGATTACTTTTTATTCTTAGGTAATGTCTTCGGCTACCGTTCGCGCCTACTACGCTTAGGCTTCGCCTTAAATACATCTAAAGCTTCGTAGTCCTT
>JALRMM010000358.1:0-36372 GCA_026122155.1 Zymoseptoria crescenta
GTCCGGCACTATAGAGTGCTAAGAGGCATTGTTAGTAATAGAGGATCTCTATTTACGAGCTAGTTCTAGAGCGACTTCTACTACGAGTCGCATGTAACTTGTAGGCTATCTATAGCCTTCTATCCGTAGACGGACGGGTAGACGGAGAGAGCTAACTAGATACTAGAGCAATACCTACGCTGCTATTGCAGCGAGTTTCAGGATAACTAGGCTAAGTTATTAGTATAGGCGGAGTTTGCGTATAACAATAGCGAGCACCCTACGTTAGGCATAAGTCCCTTCTACGTTGTATATAGGTGGAATCCTGCCCTTACTACGGAATCTTAAGGCGAGATTCCTAGGGGAAGGACGCCCGTAGCAATTAATATAGCAACACGCTTAAAGGAGATATACGAGAAGCTTAAGGAACGCTAGAGAAAAGCAGCCGAGTCTTAGGCGAAGTACTACGACAAAAATCATAAGCTAAAGCAGTTTAGTATTAGTAATAAGGTCGTGCTATCGACGAAGAACCTAAAGCTTAAGATGCCTAAGAAGACCTTAGGACCTAAATAGGTTAGACCTTTCCGGGTAATAGACGTAGTTAGATCGTAGGCGTATCGCCTAGCGCTCCTAAGTAACTCGCGTATTTATAACGTATTCTACGTTAGCTACCTCGAACTATAGCGTAACCGCCTAGGTTCGTCTTATAAGGCTAGCATACCTATCGCAGACGAAACAGGCGAGTACGAAGTCGAGGAGATCCTAGGTGCAACGAAGGATCGGAAGTTCTACTTAGTGCACTAGAAGGATTAGCCTAAGGAATACGACAGCTAGTAGACAGCTAAGGAATGCGAGGGTACGGCTAACCTAATAGAAGCATAGGAGTTACGTAAGGACAAGGTAATTATAAGAGGGCCCAAGAGGCAGAAGAGATAAGCATAGAGGGAAAAAGCCTTTATTTAAGGGAAAAAACCCCCTAGTACCGCGATACGCGGGCGTAACGCTAGAGGTAAGTAGCCTAGAAGTATAGGAAGATCCGGCTATTCGCCCGGCTTAGGCATCCTCCTCTATCTCGTCCCCCTCGCCCTCCTCGTACTCCTCGCCTGCGTTAGGTAGCGCTACCTTACGCTCTACCTAGGAGCCTCCCTCGTTAGCGAAGGCCGAGGAGGCCGCGCGTAAGGCTAACGCTAAAGCGCCTATTAGCCGGAGCTCCTATAGAAGGTGTTAGCAAAGTATAAGGGAAGCAGGAGGAACGTAAGACTTACCTCGTACTTTAGCTCGAACATAGCGCGCCTAACGGCGGCCTCGTTCTAAGCCTAAAGTAGGCTAGCGCGAGCGATCTATCTATCGCCCTACGAGCCGCCTACTCCGCCCTTATAAGGCGTAGAGAACTTGCCTACGGCCTTCCCGCTATTAGCCTGCTTAACCTTAAGGGTAACCTTAACATCGCGCGCTACGGAGTCTAGGCGCATATTAACGAGCTGCTCCTCGCGGGAGCCTACCTCGTAGTAGCCCCACTCCTCGCGTAGCTTAAGTAGGCGCTTCGCCTACTTAGTAAGGTCCGGATAGGTTAGCGTCTCGCACGCGTAGTTGCTACGAGATGCGTTAGCCTAGTAAGAGAGGAGCTATCGACGCGCTAGACTCACTTCTTCTTATAGCGCTAGCACTTAACTTTGCTGCCGATAGTTATAACCCTATTATAGTAACGCTCGTTAACTAGATAGGCGATTAGTAGAAGCCTAGCAAGTAAGGAGCGTAGTAACCCACTATCGTACGCATATAGCAAGCAGCGCTCGTAATACGCTACCGCTATACCCTAGGCGTCCTACTCGGAGCGTAGAGGAAGGTTTAGCATAATAGCCGGCTACTAAGGAGTACGTCGTAGTAGCATTACGAGTCGCTTACTAGATGCTTACGATATGTGTATATATAATAAGCGGCTCGTAAGCTGGAAGCTTGCTTCTTAAAGATAATGTTAATAATGTAGTAGAGGCGTACGATAGGCTTACGGTAAACGTAAGAGACTTAAAAGTTTGTAGTACTAGTCGTAGGAGAGGAGCGTTAATAAAGTTAAAGAAGAGCAGAGGAAAACTTCGTAGCGAAAACATTAACAACACCTACCTACAAGCAGTTGCCCTTAACTATAAAGGACCCGCTAAACACGGCTACCCGTAGTAGAGCCGTAAGCAACAATTAACATACACAAACAGAGCGCGCGTTACGATGCAAACGCTACATTAAGAAGTTAACAAAGAAAGCAGCCCCGGATAAAGACTAGGCCTACGCTCGGTAGGCCGAACGTAAGATAGTTATAGGAGCCGAGACGTCTCCTTCGGAGGAGGGAGGTAATTATTAGGGAAAGCTAAGGCATAGCCTAGCTCGTAACCTTAGGAGAGGTCGTTAGATAACACGACGCCGAGCGTAGCGGCGAATGCCGCTTACGTAACGTATAGTCGTATATTAGGAGGCACGCATATGCAACTTAACAACAGCAAGAATTAGTTTCATTACTAGTAGGATTACTAGCTAGCGTTCTATACACTACGATATCTTTATACTTCTTATAGCTAGGGTCTAGCTTCTACTAAATACTAGCATTACGTCCTCGATATCCTCTCTATCTATAGCGGCTTCGGATATCCGAACTAGCGTATTTATGCCGTATTCGAAGTAAGAGAAGAAGCTATAATCTATCTAGTCCGGATCCGATATTAGTATAACGTTCGCTCGATTAAGAAGGAAGCCCTTTAAGTACTAACCCGGTAGCTGTCTATTCTATTTATTCGTATCGAAGGTATCTAGCTATCTAAAGACTTTATTAGGCTTCTCGAACGTCTCCTTAAACTCGTTACTGAATAATATACGCTATTTAAATACCTCTAGCATGCCTTTATATCTAGCGATACTACCGCCGGCTTATCTACCTCTATATCCGCCGCCTTATCTACTACCTTATCTACCGCCCCTCGATAGACCTACGATAGTATAACTACTACTCGACCCCTACTACTACTACTACTACTACTACTACTACTACTGCTACTACATTATTAGTATAGTACTAACTACCTTTCCGAAGTTATTAACCTAAGCTGTTCGTAGTATAGCTAATAGTTGCCTATATATAGTAGCGGAGGGGTAACTAATAGGTAGGCCTACCGCTAAGATGCTTACTATTATAGGAAGGTTATATTACTTAAATCCGAGTTGCTAGTAGCCCTTAGCCTAGTTACTAATAGAGTTAAAGGAGTTATAAGACCGAGGGGCGCTATAAGGCTATAGCTATATCCCTATATCCGGCTCGGTGTTCGCTAGTACGTTCGTTAGTACGTTCGGTAGCTAGGTCGTTAGCTAAGTCGTTAGCTAAGCGGAGAGTTCTAGAGTAGCGGGTAGACCGCTCTCTATTACGCGCTTAAGTAGCTATAGATTGTATCTTCTATATATTAGATAGCCCTTATAGTCGATTAAGACGTTACGATAGATAATATTACTCTCCGGATATACCTTAGCCTATAGTAGTCGACCTTCTATATCTATATATAGAGGCGAAGAAGCGATAGATAAAGGAACGAAGGACGAGGAAGTAGGTAGAGTAGTAAAGAGGTTAGTATAAACTAGTAGTAAGTAACGGCGTATCCTCTCTATTCTTAACGTATCGGTAAGATAAGAGTTTAACACTATACTTCGTATACCTAGGGTATTACGATCGCCTAACAAGCCTATAAATAAGCCTCGAACGTAGGAGTAACGCTAGTTACTAGGTTAATAGTAAGCGGGGTCGCTCCCTCTACTAGGTACCGTTCGTAGCTACTTCGTACCCCCGTTCGTAGAGTTTTCTAATCCTCCGTACTCTATGTTTCTTCTTTATTACTAATATGCACGACCTAGAGCCCGTACGAGTGTTTATCCTCGAACGACGTGCTACTAAGACCTTAGTTAAGGCAATCCGCTACGCCCTCTAGACGGACTATAGTATAGACGTTAGTAAAACTACGATTTATAACGCTTTTAGACGATAGAATAGTACCTTAAGGCACAACCTAGAGCCCGTATAAACGTTTATCCTCGAACGACATACTACTAATAACTCGGTTAAGGCGATCCGCTACGCCCTCTAGATAAGCTATAGTATAGACGTTAGCAAAACCGCGATTTATAGAGCTCTCGGACGCTAGAATAGTACCCTAAGGCACGAACTAGAGCCTCTATAAGAGTTTATCCTCGAACGATATACTACTAACGACTCGGTTAAGGAGATCCGCTACGCCCTCTAGATAGACTATAGTATAGACGTTAGTAAAACCGCGATTTATAGAGCTCTCGGACGCTAGAATAGTACTCTAAGGCATAACCTAGAGCCTCTACGAGAGTTTATCCTTTAATAATATACTACTAATACGACTTATTCGACTATTCTCTATACCCTTCGAACAAACTATAGCGTAGACCTTAGTTTAACGACGTTATATCGAGCTCTAAGGTTATAGGGGGTAACCGGATCGAGTAAGCTAGTACGTATAGAAGCGATCTATTACTATGTTGCTTACGCCTTCTTTATTCTTTAATCGACCGACTAAGAGGTAACCGATATAATAAAGCACGACGGCTTCTCGATAACCGTACGAACGATACGACGAATTCGTAAAGAACTTAGGCTTATAAAGTAGGTACCGGCCGAGGATTATACGGACGCTATACGGTAGATTACTAAGTAGTTAAGGTAAGAGCTCTAGAATAGTAAAATCGAGGACTATAGCCGCCGAATGCTCTACGAATACATGCGAATAAGATATAACGTCGTTAGGCGTAACCGTATCTACTATATACTAGTAGAGCTTTATCCGGAGGGCGTTTAACGACGTTAGGTATATAATAGGCAACATCGTAGTATAGTTATGTTGCCTAGGCCTAACTATAAGTAGTTAATAGACGCCTATTATAAGCTTAAATACTTTAGCTTTTAGATATATATATACGTCGACGCCTACTTACGCTATATTATCTAGACGTATATCGGCTATACTAGGCGAACGTAGATGTCCGTCTAGGCCTAGTATATATAGTAGGTAGACGATAACGGCGGCATTATATATATATATCTCCGGTTCTAAGAAATAGCCGTATCTACGAACGAGCCTACGAACTAACCTCGAACAGCCCTATTATTATTTCGAGCGATCGTGGAGCCGAGACTCGCTATATTACTAACGCTTATTTAACACTCCGGAGACTAAATATACCCGGCCCTAAGGTAGGCCTACTTGCCGAACACTCTACGAACACTCTACGAACATCCTACTAACGTCTATAGTTGCCTACCTTTAACGATTACTATTTATATAGTACTAGTAAGATAAACTAGCGAATCGAGATATAGTAGCGGTAGTAGAGGGTTACTACTACTCGATTCCGTTAGTTCTTCTTAGAGCTATACGTATAGGGTTACTACTTCCGGAAGAACAAGTATAACCGCATTACTATACTATTCGTGTATATGCCTATTATCTAGGCCTATATACTTAGTTTCGCTTACCTATAGAACAACTACTACATTACGAAGTAGCGCCGGCGACAACATATTTACGTAGGGATTCCTTAGTCTATGCATTACTACCTAGCTCTCTACGGCGTTATAGACTATAGTATTTATATCCTATTAGATCTCTTAGATAGCATAAAGCAGGACCTTATAGGTACGTTTATTGTCCTATGTCCGTCGTCGATTCGACTAATAGTTTATAGGATTCGATATATATAAATACCTACCTCCGGCTACCTTCTAATAGTGCGTTAGCGTTCTATATAGGCTTGGGTTTGCTCTCTTTAACGACAATAGTAGCTTCGTAGGGATATCCGGCGAGGCTACTAATAATAACAGTTTCCGCATATATCCGTAGGCGTATATAGCACTTCGTACGGCGCTTCGTACTCGATTTATCGAGCATAGCGTCTACTCGTTAGCTAAATTACCTAAGCTACATATTAACAAGTATTAGTAGCCGGATCTAGCTAACATCCCTATCTACTACGACGCCGAGGAACGACTATTTATAGGACTAGAGGCTTTTAAGGAGCCTACGGCCGATAAACTAATAGATCCTATCTACCTCGACCTATAGTAAGGCGAATTAAGGCCCGAACTTATAGCCGAATACGCCTGTAATTAGCTAGATTAATACCGAGGGCAGCCGGATATCGACTTTATCTAGGACGGCATAAATGTGGTGCATGCCGTCGAGGGGCTCTAGCTATAAACTAGTGTACGAACAACCTACGAATAGGTGTCTCTCTCTTTAGAATCTATCTATTAACCGGCGGACGCTACTATTATTACCTATATTATAGAGTTAAGTTACGGAGACTAAAGGCTAGTAGAGGTACCTACACTCTCTACTATACGAGGCGATTCTAGAGTAGTATACTAGATGCTAGTAGTATTATCGAGGGTAGTTGCGGCGGAGGGAGATATACTAATAAAGATCGATATTACTAAAGTCTACGGCGCCGATAAATCGACTCCGCCTAGGTTTACGCTACCTCCGAAGAGATCGCTATCGTTAAGAGAAATGTTAGCGTTATCTACCGGCTCTATCCCTCTTATACCTTCTCCGTAGGCTCCGCTACTAGCAAATAGGCCTACGAACTACCTATAAATAGGCATCGAAGATCCCCCTATATAATATATATAGACGGATCTCTATATTAATAACCTATAGATCCGCACTCCTAGTACTACGAGGCGCTTCTAGAGTAATATACTAGACGTCGGTAGTACTATCGATAGGAATTACGGCGGAGAGAGTTATAGAGTTCGAGGCGGAGGTTAGGTCGACGAATTTCTTATTAGATAGCATAGCTAATAGCATTAGTCGCCTATGCTACTAAGTTAAACTATAGAGGCGTAGGCCTTATATAGGAAGAGAAGGGAGCGTCTTCTACCGGCTCTACCGTCTTATACCTCTACTATAGGCTCCGCCGCTAGCTCTACTAATAGCTTAGCCGATAGCTTAGCCGATAGCTCCGTACTAGTATACGCCTAGCGTACGCCTAGCGTCGCCTAGCGTCGCCGATAGTATAGTACCGATAGCACGGTGCCGATAAGTACCTACTAATAGCTCCGCCGTCTACGATGCCGTTAGTACTACCGTAGCGGAGCCGCCCTCCTCTAGGGTATATATATACGCCTACCGCTACCCTAATACTATTTCCTTTCTATAATAGCGGTGCCCTCTACGTTAAGAAAGGCCTCTATAAGGGTCTATATAGCTAGCGGGCACACGCTAGGAATATTCGAAGGGCGTTCGGCTACGAAAAAGTCTATAAATAGGCCTCGAACTAGCTACGAATACGAGCTATAGTTTCCTAGTACTTCTATTATATAGCGGAGACACGGATTAAAGGAGTCCTTAGGCCTCTTATTAGCTATAGTTATTATTACATAATTAGTCGATTTATGTTATACGTATACCGCCTAGTCGTAATACTTACTCGTAGCTATTCGTAAGGCGTTCGTAGGGCCTAATCGGGAAGGAGCAGTCCGATATTAGAGTTTTTAATAAAGTCTAGAACTAATTAGAAGGGTTATAGCTCTAGCTACCCTAGGCTAGCCCTATATTCGCCGCGATTCGTAGGGCGTTCGTACCCCCTTATTAGGGGAGAGGAGTTCTACCTCTTCCTAAGGTTTACCGAGGATTTTTAGTGCCCTCTTTCTTTATATCTCGCTCGCTCCTTCGTCTACCCTCTCTCCTTACCTATACTACTTCTACTGCGTCTTCTTCTACTATAGTAGCATTAGAGCGTTATGTTTAGGGTACGAACTATACCGTCCTTAGCTAACTATATACCTAATACTAGCTAGATAATAATAACTTCTACGAGGACTATAACCGTCCAAACCTACGACGCGCTCTACTACCTCTACTAGCCGCTTCCGCGAACGTAACTACGAATGCTAGTTATACCTCGTTCGTATCCTTACCGAACGAAGCTAAAGGGCATCGCTAGACGAGCACCTCGCGAACGTAGCTTCGTCTATAGTAATATAGTATAGCCGGCTACCCTATTTAGGCTAGTAGTACCGGCGCTATAGTAATCTCGGGCCGTTAACTAAGAGCTACGGACGATCTAGGAACTATAGTATCGCTATCGCCGTTACCGATTAAACTAGGTAGTCGTAGAGGGAAGGCTCTAGTACTAAGGAGTATTCTACCTAAGTTCTTCTACGTCCGCCTTTACGTCTATAAGTAGTAGTAGTATACCTCGAAGAAGACGTTTAAGGTTATAATAGCTCTACTAGTATAGGAACACTAAGGGTTTAATAGCTTTACTTAGCCTATACTAGACGCATACCTTAAGCCGGAGGACTTCCTCGGATTCCTCCTTTCTTACGTACCTAAGGCTAATATCGCTAATCTAATAAGGCGGCGGAGCTTCTACGAATATATTGCGATTACCGATCTTAGTAGACCGACTAGAGCCTCGACTATGTTAAAACTAGCACTCTCGACTAGTAACGTAGTAGTTAACCTATAGCCGTTCGAAGTTAAGGGGCATAGTAAAGGCAAGACTAGAAGGCGGATCTATACTATTAATATTGCTCTAATTATGTTTACTAGGAGGATAAGGCATTTTAAGGCGGTAGAGGTAGCTTATAAGCTTAAAGAGAGCATAAAGCTAGAGGCTATACGTAAAGAGATAGTAGCTCGAGATAGGGCGAAGGTAGAGGGTAGGGAATATATCTAAGGGGAAGAGATTAATCCTACACTTATCGACGATATAGCCCTATTATATCTACTAGCGTATAAAAAGATAGTAGTAGCTCGAGATCGCGCTTAGCTCGGCTAACGAGTATATTTAGTAGAGGAGGAGGAAGACGAGAGGGATCCGGATAGTATAGATAATAGGGCTAGTAAGCCTAAATACATCTCCGACTTAGCCGATAATAAGGACCTATTCGTTAACGCGAAGGAGGACAGTTTAAGTAAAGGTAGCGCGAACGTAGGTAGCGAGTATAATACGAACGGCGGTAACGACCTTTCCTAGGCGCTAGATATAAGGGCTATAGTAGAGGATATAACGGTAAGCGTATATATACTCGAGCTAGTACTAACGCTAACGTTAACGCTAACGGAGCCGACGGTTAGCGGCCTCGATAAGTATACTAAGGGTAATAATAAGGCCGCAACGCTACCTTAATCGCTATAGGGACCGTAATATAAGAAGTAGCGTATTACTAGAGCCGTAGGGCCGAAGAAGGCTACTACGAAGAAGACTACTACGAAGAAGACTACTAAGAAGAAGACTACTACGAAGAAGACTAGTAATCCTTTAACGATAGAGCTTCGGCGGGGAGGTAGTAAACTATTATAGGGCATTCGCCGTACGTTCGTAATAGGCTCGTATGTCCGGAGGTTACGTTAGTATAGCTAGAGGCCTTAATTCCGAGGATCGAGGGGAATTGCGATCGATATATAGGATTTTAATATGTTCTATAGTATCGCCCGAGTGCGAATACTCTACGAACGCTATACAAACGTACTCGTTAAATATCTTATATCTTACTCTCTACTATTAGATACCCTTTAACGACTCTCTTATACGCTACTTCTTCTAGCCTAGTATAACGCTACATTATTACTACCTTCCTTAGTTAGGTAATTCCTTAATATTATCTATATCGTCCCCGTTTGCTCTTCTTTAAAAGCTACCTTTTTAGCTTTAAAAACTCTTCCTCGAACAATATTATTATTACTACTACTACTACTACCTCCGGCGCTATGCCGACCTCCGTATAAGTCTAGACCGTAATTAATACGTACGAATCCTTACCTTACTCGCGCGGCGTTCGTATACTAATCGTATTTAGCTTATACCGCCTATAGTAGTCTAGTAATAGCGTTTAGTAGGATTGCTTGCTCTAGAAGTAGTAGAATTAGGTAGTCGAAGCGCTAGATGTCGACGGTAACGCGAATAAGGCGAAGAATATACTATATATTCGTTACTATTCGCTAAGCGTTCGAGAAGCTAATAGCTTAGTACTAACCTCCGCCGTATTAATTATAGTAGGCTACTAATAGAGGCTGGTAAAGGACGTACTACTCCGTCTCCCTACGACCGGTATATATATTCGAGCTCTACTATATATCTAAATGCTAACTATTATAGGTGTATTAATGCTAATATCGCTTATACCGTCTACTTATCGGAAGAAGTATAGTATATATACTACTATATAAAGGGCTTCTCGGTATGTTCGCCGCCTATTCGATATATATTCGTGCTCTTACTAACTCTAATAAGGGCTACCGTGCCTTCGAGGCTCCGCCTCTACTACTAATAACTACTCTAGAATAGTAGGTCGTAGCGCTATAGGAGTAGCTCGATAAGGTAGCGTAGGCTTAGTATATATTAACTAGTAAGTTCGAGCAATTTAAGAACTACGAGGTGCGTCCTTAGCTAGTACTCTATAAGACGTAGTTATAGTAGTTTAGTAGGCGTATTACCGGTCGAGAGAGATAGGCTATTAATATATCGGACTTAGAGGCTAGACGCGCTAGCGTTCTATAGCGTTATCTACGTTAATAGTATATACGATTCAAGGAGATAGAGGGCCTTATCGAGTACGAATAAGTAGCGAACGGCGTACGAGTATGCTCGTTCTTTCCCTTAGATATCTCTTAGCTAAGAATGTTATTATTATAAACGTTATCGTTTGTTTATCGTAGTAGGGTTAAGGTTTAGGTTGTTCCTTTACCTTAATAGCGACGACAATAGTAATAACAAGGTCCTGTTTATGCTATATAATACTCGTAAAGGGTTCGTAGTAGTACTTATTAATTACTATATACTTTTCGTAGCTTTAAGGCGTATATTTAGCGACTTTTATATATATCTATACGTTATAGTTAATTGTTTATTAAATCCACACTTAAACGAGTAGGAATTAACTACTTATAAGGCATTCGCATAGTAATATCGTAATTAGTAATTGTTTTCGTTAATATAATCGATTACTATTAGTCTAGGATATATATTCTCTAACGATCTCTAACAATTTTACGTTCGCGACGTTCTTAGTGTGTTCGCTTACTAAAACACGGATTTCTATAAAAGTCGGAGAGATTTTTGAAAATCCGAAATCTTGAAAAGTGGCGGGGTGGGCCATTTCGGCTGCCCTACGAGGTTGAAGGGAGGACCGCAGCTTTGGGGAAAAGATGTCCTGACTCCTTGGATTCCTTCCTGTCAATGCAGATTCTATCCCACTGGTCGTACTCCAGAGCACTTTGCTGGTGGACCGACGACTCTCGACCTCCCTCAACTCGTCCCTTCCCCGACATCATTGCCACTGCTCCAACATATCCCACGTCTTCCACGTCTTCCACGTCGTCCACGTCGTCCACGTCTTCCACGCCTGGAAACGCCTCGTCTGGTCGGAAAGAAAAGGGGGCCATGCATCCTCCCTAAGGCGTTGATCTCTGCCGCCATGTTCGAGGTACGGCACGGCTCATCTTTCTATTGTCATACACCCATGGCCTATGCTATGCTGGATCTTGTCCCTCCGCTGCCATGTCCTTGCCGCTCCGACTGTTACATGCATAAGTTTCATTGCAATTCACACAACCCACAGACACGCCATGCCCAGTCCCGCTATCGTATGCGGCTACACCGAGCTCGAAGCATCGTATTGACACCCGATGAACTCGTGGAGATCCGCGCCGCCCAACGAACGTTCGAAGGCGCCTACATTCGGACGAGCTTGGGACAGTTTAGCTTTGCCTTGGTGGTGTTGAAGATCTTTACCAGCGAGTTCTACAGTATCGGTAAGACTTTACATGTTTCATTGCTCGTGTGCAGCACATGCTGATATTCACTCTAGGTGCTCTCTTCGCAGTCTATGGCGCGGGTGTGCTGGGCGTCAGTGCTTTTCGGCGTATGCAAGGCAATCGCCAATTCTTTAGTGAGGTCGGTGAAGATGGTTTGAGCAGGAAGCGGTAGGTCTCCAGGACATGGCCATATCACGATCGGAAATCCTGACTTCGTCCTCCAGGTTTCGTACTAGTGGTAACGTCGTGGTCGTGCTGACCAGCCTGAGCGTTGCTGCGTACGTCGCTTTGCTCGTGTTGACTTTGAGACTGGACGGCGTATAAGCCCTTCAATGGACTCTGGCCTCTTCGAGAGACATTCCCGCACGAGGATCCGGAGTCTGCGCCCTGAAGGTGTCCACTGTGTTCATCACATGAGAGTACCGAGAATATTCGTGTAGTCCAAGCCAGTCGAACCACACGCCGGAGTCCGGGACCATAGAACAGACGGCCCTGGAAAATCATCGACAAGAAAATCGATAGCAACATGGGCATCGATTCGGTACTGGCCTCATGTTGTCGAGCTCCATTCTTTTCGAACCCTTCGACTGCGCCTCCCCGCTCGCTCCGCCACCATCAACCCCCGCCACCACCGCTCACCTACATAACCCCTCAATCCGGAGCCATTGTCAGGACTTCCGCGGTTCAGAAGTCGTGTTAATGGCCCAGGTCACAGCGGGAAGATGGATTGTTCACCTCGCCGAACCCGCGCCTGTTCGAATCTAATTGAAAACGGATGATTAAGATGATACCTGTTGGATTGTTCCCCACTAGGTCTACCTCGGGGTTTTTCTTTTTGTTTTGCTGGTGGATCTTCGTCGTTGAAAATTGGGGCGGTGGTGGCTAGGATTCGTTTCCTCGAATTCATCTCCACCCACCTCTCTCTCCTTCCTATCTGAGCCTTACTTAGTCATTCTTTGACGCATCTCCGAGCTGTCCAAGGTAGACGCTTTCCTTTGGTCGAACGGGCTAGAGCTAATCCATAACGCGATTCATCGTGCTCCACATCGAATCCGCCAGCTCTGAACCTTGGTCAATCGCAATAGCAGCCCATGCACGAAAAACGGTTTCACCGTCTTTCTCACCCTGACGAAGCAGGGCAACGGAAGTTGACGGTAGTATTCAGCCGAGACTGGTCGCATCAACTACCTGATCCGTGCGACTTGGACTGGGTGGACGATGAGTTGAAGAATATGCACAGCGAAGATGGGCAGAAGAAAGGCTTGATCTGGAGAGGTTGCTGGATTTGTGCCGTTCGAGGTATACATCGATCGTTTTGCGGTGCACCGGAGGCAGGGGTGGAGGAAGAGGTGAGAGCGAATTCTGGCTCACACGTGTTGCCGATGCTAGGAGAACAGGCGGCAAAGTCTCCCTTTGAAGATCAATAATAGCAGTGAGGTCCGTAGACCTCGCAAAAGTTTGTTATACTCGCTAATCGACTGGTGGAAGGGTAAGCCTTATCTGGAGACCCAACAAACGCTGACTCAACTGACCGCTGCTGCCAACTTGCAATTCGACCACCGATCTATCACGCGGTGAACCGCTCCACACCACCATCCTCTCTGACCATCGGCATCCCCTGGTTTTGTTTTTCTTTTCTGGTCTTTTCTGCTGTTTTTCGGCTTTGTTGGTTTTCGATGTGAACTCGAATCGACACCGCACTCACCTCGTAGAACGGGTTGACGGTAGGCCTGCCGGCCTCGTCGATGCCGGAAATCCGATCGACGTACGACGTGGGATTGTCTTTGCGCCGCGAAGAGGTCGCGCCAGTCGGAAAGCCGGAGTGGCGATAGCGTGGTCTGTCGTGTTTATCGCGTAGCACCTGTTCCTATCGCATTTAGCGACATCTCTTGCATACGATTGATGTAAGTATTTTCGGGGATGGGTAGGAAAGGAGAGGTAGCAAGGGGTGTCACCCGAACCATCACTTCTCGCATCTTGGAACAACGTAATGTTCGCAACGATCGGTCACTCTCAGCCGGCGGAGGTGCCATTTGACGTGGAAGTGCCGTTTGTTCTCCCCCCAACGAAACCACTTTGTAGGCGCTTAGCGGGGTCTTGGTTTTCCTGTGAAAATATATAGTGTCAGCGGTGACATTTACGCGGCAGCGGTGGGCTCGCCCGCGCCAGAAGATGATGGTCGCCTCATTAGGCTTCCTTTTGTACAAGCGACTCACGTCCAGGCCAGCGTTGGCGACGCTGCGCTTCTTATCCACAGCCTCGCCGGGCTGTGCGGTCTTGCTCTTGACCTTCTTCTTCTTCTTTGTGGGTCGGGTCTCGCCTTCAGCAAAGACATCGTCGGGAAGGGAGTAGCTGAAAGTTGGTCAGTGATGGTAGGAGTTCGGACGGATAACTCGACTCACTCTCGTACGTGCTTGATCTGGATGGAGTGCACGTTCGTATCAAAGTTCTCCCACTCCGTGCACAGTCGTCTGAAGTCCTGAATGGGCCATGATATGTCAAGATTCTTGGCGCCTGCAGCCCAGCGTGTCAGTGTCGCTCACGATTCTTCGGCAGGGGTTCACAAACCTTCGACAAGCTTGATTCCAAGGTAATATGTGGTCGTCCAGATTGTCTGAACGCCATCCGCGTTCTGTTCGGTACTTTGGTCCGGTGCAGGAACCTCCAAAGCGGAGGCATCTCCTTGCGCTGCGGCTTCCACCTTCGCATCGGCGGACTGCTCTGTCGTCTTGGTCTGTCCGACCTGGCAGTCCAGGCTACCAGCAAGAGTATTCTCTCGATCCTCATCGGTCTTGCACTCGTGAACGCGATCGATGCCTTTATTGAAGGGCTGGACCAACTCCACACTATCGGCGTCCGATTGCTCGATGCCCTGGATGAGTCGGCGGAGCCTGGACTGCACCAGTCCCGACCATGCCTGCTGAGCTTCCTTCGTCTTGCCCGCAGTGATGACGCAGATGTAATGCTGGTATGCTTCCGAGAAGAACTTTTGCTTGACGAACAGATCTTTCCATTGCTTCTTTCCGCCGTAGATCTCCTCCATGATGTCGTGGCCACGCTTGAGCTCCGTGAGAAGGACAGCCTTGGTGGATGGCATGATACTCATGGTAGAGTTCATACATGGGTATGCAGGAGTAATGACTGGCATGAGGTGCATTTTGTCCCATCTGTTCAAAGTCGGATCCCACTCCTTCTCCGCCAGCGGTCCCTTCTCTCGTGTCTGAAGAGTGATGGCTCGTGGCCATTGCCAGTTCGATATGACGAAGAAGAACTTTTGAACGATCATCGGAGCAGCGGCACGCGGGTACAGCTGACAAATGCGAGCTACCATCATAGCGTACGCGACACCACCTGGAAAGCCGACCACATTGCCGTAGATGGCACGTCGCTGCGCCCACAGCTTCACAGCGCGCAGTGCCACTCGAAAGACTCGGGTCTGAGGTACCAGCTGCAGGATTCGGTCCGTCACTCGCGTTCCATTGACACAGCGCAGGTCGACTTCTGTCAATCCTCGAAGGAGGTTGTTGTCGGTGAGCTCAAGGGTCTTTGGCACGGATGCGCGATCCAGAGCAGAGAAGATGAGATCGATGGAGACGCCGCACAGTTCGAGTTTGATGATAGGCACTGTGATTCCGGGGACTGGTGTGAGCTCAGTAAGCTCGTCCGGAGTGGTGGCCTGCCTCAACAAAGTGGGCATGTGCTCGAAGAAGTCTTCACGTGTGACATGTCTTGGTGCGACCATCAATGTGTCGATATCCGATCCTGGTCCATACACACCCAGGCGATAGCTTCCATAAGTGAAGATCTTTCCGCCTGATTCTTTGAGGATCTCATTGGGCAACTTCTTCTGCTTGCCCACGATCTGGACCAGTTGATGGAGAAGCTTCTGCAGCCGCGCAAGAACGTCTCCTCTGTCACTGCGTCAGTCAATGTCCCCGTCGTGTCCTCTAGACTGCCTCACCTCTTTTTCGTCTCGTCGGGACTCTCGAAATTATTCTGTGCCTTCAGCTCGTCCATCAGGGACTCGCTGAGAGCCAAGTCCTGCGGCCTTGGAGGATCGGTCGAAATGGGCGGACTGACGCCGAATTGCGTGGCGCCATTCTCCGCCATGGCGACGTTTGTGTTTGGGTCGGCGGGCGCAGATCACTCGAGGTCGCGGTGCATCGAAGCTGGTACGGTGCGCAGAACGCTGTAATCGAGCGAGGCCCGATCGGTCCTGCAGCGCGTTAATGATACAAGGAGGATAACGCTGTTCGATGGTCGGCGGATGGAGGGAGGATGGTCGCGAGTATTAGGAGAATTGCACATGCGTGACGAGTGAAGGCCAGTTGTACCAGCGACGACGTCTGGTGGAGGAGAAGTAGTGCAAGGTGAATTGATGCGATCAGAAGCACTAAAGGGACATGTCGGCTGCGGTTCCTGCCTCTCGCAGAGCTTGGGTCCCGGCGCGGGCCGGACTCCGTGATCTGGCATATGAATCGACAACTCTTAGCGGCGTCTGTCTCTCCTCTCACTCTATCGCTCCATCACTCCCTCACACACACACACACACACACACACACACACACACCTTGCTGTCTTCGTCTTCGCGCTGGACGCTCTAGCGACGACGATCTGCACTTCCATAGAGTTGTATACACGGTCAGACGGACTGACGGAAGCACGACACAGCAGATAACACGACCAAGAAACCGGCAAGATCAGAGCTTCAACAGCTCCGTTTCAACCTGGGCGAAGAACTCCCGCAGCTTGTTGTCCAGCCATTTCAGATCCTCCTTACTATCACCCGGTCCTCCAGCCCAGTGGCCCCATATGCCTGCCAGCAGCATCGTCAGCCAAAATCGTTGAGTCAGTGTCAGTGTTGGTCTCGAGATCTTGCTTACTCGGGAACGCTTCACAGCGGCCGATGCCCGATCGCATATTGGCGACCTCGATTTCCGAATCCTCGGGTGCTTCATTGCCATCAGTATGGGCCTTCCGGAAGGCGGTAGCGTAGACTCACGAAAATACAGGTCGGTCTGGCAGGGCAGCACCAGAGCTTTGGCCTTGATGCCTTTCATGGCGGCTGCAAAGTCCCCTGTGCAGTCTCAATATCCATTCACCAAGAAAGCAATCTCTCGATACTCACCGTTGTACGGTTCTTGAGCAGAGCAGTCGCCCGCCTGCCAGGTATACAGCATGGCAACCATGTTGTCCGGATCTGGCTCTGTCAGCAGTGGAGAAAAGCATCACCAACTCGGAAACCACCATACCTTTCGACAACGCCCAGGCCTCCCAGAAATTGAGCATAAATTCCTCAATATCCTTGAAGCCAAGTACAGACTCATACAGCTTCTCACGGTAAAAGGGCTGCGAAAAGCCCCACCCCGAATACACTCTGCCCAACGCCTTCAGTCCCACCGTCCTCTGCTCGTCCGACCAAGCACGATACTCTTCCACGCTCGCCTCTCCCTTGCAAACACCCCCGCTCGCCGCTCCTTTTCCGCCCAGCACAGCAACCTTGACGCCCTCCAGCATGGACTGATTATGCAGCGCCGTCTTCGCCGCTCCACAAAATGGCACGATCAGATCCATGAAGTCGGGGAATTGCGTTGCCCACTGGAACGTCTGGCCCGCGCCCATGCTCCACCCCAACACAGCTCTAGCACGCGTGATCTGCAAATTGTTCGTCACGAGCTCATGCTGCGCCCGGACGTTGTCGTAGAACAGGACTTCCGGCCATGGCCTGACATCTGGTTTGTTACTCGGCGAGGAGGATTGCCCATTGCCGAAGAGGGCGACGATGATGATGAAGTACTTGGAGGGATTGAGAGTCTTGTCGCTGCCGACCAGCCATTCGTTGTCTTCGATCAGGCCGGAGTACCAGGTTGGGTAGATGACTGCTGGGAGGGAAGCATCTCCGAAAGTCTTGTAGGCGATGTGGGCATCTGGTATCTTGCCGCCGTTCTTGAGGGCAAAGTCGCCGAGGGAATAGGTTCCGTAGTTGGAAGGCATTGCGGATGAGTACTGTTGTCGAGCTGATCACAGTCGGTCGGTCGAGATACTGGGTCCCTATCTAGAGGCGGACTGACAAGGAGATTCGATAAGCGAACGCATATCTCCGCGGTTATGAATCTAGCCCCGCCTTCTGACTACGCTCTTGGGACGGTGTCGTTGGTGGGGTCGAGGTGACCGCTGAGCCGACCTGCTTCTCCCGTTCCACAGCTGCTTTCACTTTCAGTGTCGCCAGGGATGTGGTCCGCGACGTGAAGCGTAAATGAACTTTATCGAAACAGTGAAATGATCGCCCCCGTCAATCGATTCCGGCTACCATGGTATCTGGTTGATGGCAGAACGGCAAGCAATGGCTTAACAGATACCTAGCCAACATTTCCCGAGTGATCTTTCATCCGATGACGTGTGGCGCCTAAATTACTACACGGCAGTCGTGCTGTTCCTTCCTCCGATATAATGAACCGGCAGTCCGCAACGTTCATACATCGCCTTCTCGTCGACCGGTACAATCTGCAGAGGAAAGTCTACACCAGATCTCGGTCAAGTCGAATACACACAACCTCGACCATGTCTTCCGATCAAGAGCAGAAGAAGGAGGACACCAAGTCCCATGAGCAGTAAGCAAGCACTTCCAATGCCGATCCGCCGCACAGCACATATGTACTGACCCTCCCATCAGAATGTACGATGCCGAAAAGGCTATCAAGCGAAATCCTCACCCGGACTTCAAGAAAGTCGAAGCCTCCCGCCCCGATTGGGACTCCACCACCGAATGGCACTACACCAAAACCAAGAACCCCTCCTGGAAAGCAGGTCAAGGCGCCAACGACAATGGCGAGTCCCTCAAGAAGGACCACATCGAAATCGACCCGTACGCAGACGGCCGTCCCGCGACTTTCAACTACAAACTCCTCATCTCCGCCATCATTCCTCGTCCGGTCGGATTCCTGAGCACCCGCTCCGCCGACGGGAGTAGTACCAACTTGGCCCCCTTCTCCTACACACAAATGGTCAACCACGACCCGCCCGTCTTCATCGTAGGTTTCGCAGGTGGAATGGCGCAGGCAAAGGATAGTTTGAAGAATTTGTTGGAAAGCAAGGAGTGCACGATCAACATCATCTCCGAGCACTACCTCGAAGCCGCCAACGCCACGTCGGTCAACGCACCCTTCGGTGTTTCTGAATGGGCCCTCACCGGACTCACGCCAGCGGAATGCTCGCAGGTCAAACCCAGCCGCGTTAAAGAAGCTGTTTTCTCCGTGGAAGGCAAATTGATGAATACGCAAGAATTCGAGTCGCGCGCCACGGCTGGGAAGAAGACTGGAGTCCTCGCCGTGATTGAGGGAGTCAGATTCTGGGCGAGGGAGGATGCAATCAACGAGGAGAGGAATTTAATCGATCCGGCTGTGTTGAGGCCTATTGCGAGATTGGGTGGAATCACGTACTCGAGGGTGTTGGAGGGGATCGAGATTCCGAGGCCAGATTGGGAGGAGATGAAGAAGGATGCGGAGGCTGCCGGGTTGGTCAAGCCGAAGGTTGAGGGCCAGTGATGGCCTGCGAGGCTATAGATGAGGTACATGGTTAGAGAGGGGGAAATTGTTCATGTCTTACAGCTTAGAACTCGTCCCGCCCTTGGTGGTGTCAAGCATAGCCTCAAGGTACACCAACTCCTCAGCATCATCCACAGCGTTGATCACCCTGTCGAGCCGCCCTTCATCCCACGCGAATCCATGCCAAAGGAGAATGCCAACATCCCGCGCAAGCATCGCAGCCCTCTTCATTTCTTCCCCCTCCAGCTTCGGAATCATTCTCTTCAAACACTGCCAGAAACAATCCCTCAAATCGTCGACTTGCGAGTAGTATACGAATCTCCTCCGTCTCTTAGTCGTTTCAGCTACATTCGTACACTCTTCTTGCCGCTGTTCCCCCATATATCCAAGTAGATGCTCGACCCCATAAAGCCCCACTCCAAACGGCAACCACTCAGCTTCCGCCCAATCCACCATCCCCGTTATCCTCCAATTGCTCGGCTCGACGAGAATGTTGCTGGGTTGTAAGTCACCATGTGTAAGTACAATCGGGAGGATGTCCAGCCCTCCGTCCTCAACGGCATCGAAGATGGAGTTGGCTTTCCGCTGAAGATTGGAAGAGGGGAGCTGGACGCATAGCTGGTGCACACGGTTAAGGAGCGAGCGCCCAATGCGGCCCGAACACGCCCGTTGATTGCCTCTTTCGTCCTTTTCGGCCACGGCGGCAAGATAAGAGCGAGCGAAGAAGGCCGCTAGGTCTGATAGCAGATTGTACAATTTTCCTTCCTCGGTCCCTTGCAGTTGGTGAGTGGGTTGCAGATCGTTGTAGGGAGTGCCGGAGAGGCGAGTCATTTGCACGACTTGCACCAGTTTCCCTCGCCCAACAGTGACTTCCCGACACGAGACCTGTCTCGGAACAAGACCTTGATGGACGTCTCTAGCTTCCTCCATGATACTCTGAGATACTGCAAAGTGAAGAGGGCGGAGTTGAGCGATCACTGTCGTCGAACGGCGCTCGGTTGATGGATTAAGTATCGAGACAGTGTAGGAACAGCCACCTTGAACGGGAAGCGCAGCGATTACAGACCCGGGATGTTCCTGCTCAAGTACTCGGAGACCATTCGCTATGTCGTCGCTTGATAGCTGACTTCTTTCATTCGATGCGACATTGGTGTCGTTCCTCTCGGACTGCGAGGACGTGGAAGGCGGTGGCGAGGGTAACATAATCGATCAGTAGCGGGGCGTCGAAAAGGCGCTTTGCGAGTTGTAGAAGGGAATGCATGCCAATGATGTATGGCCGGCGGTGTGGGAGGTGAAGGATCTGTCCGTGTCAGACTCGTCTACCTGCTGACAGACGTCATTCGTCAAGCGAGGGCGGAGTGTGTAGGTACGGTACGAGTGGTTTGTACCTGTGTAGATTGTTAGTGCTGAAGCCAAGGGCGAGGACCTGTGGTAGAGCGAACGTGATGTGGTTGAACTGGCCCAATTCGTTTGGATTGTGGTCCATAGATAGACCATGACCTGTCAACGATTAGCCCAACAGCGACATGGGAACGTGCTCATGCAGACAAGCAAGAGGTGAGGTATGGTGATGGGAGCTCAGCGCAACCGACCGAATCAAAGCTGCCTCTTCCCATTCCTGCAGCTACGTTCCAAGCGTTCTAAATCCATGCAGCAGCCCAACTGCAACCCCACGCGGTTCGCACAAACGCCTTTACGGGAACCTCGCCTGTATGTGAACACACGGGTCTTTCCGGCATTTCTAGCCAGGTCCTAACTTTCCTTCTTCGCAAACCGCTTCACAATAAGCAACCCAGGGGGTATCGGAGAAATGTAAATCATATCCTTCCCCTTCGTCTCGCTCTTTCAATCTTCAATCCCTATTCCCTTCCCGTTGTCATTTCACGTCTCCTTGCCGTTGCTCAATCAACTCGGCGCGGTCTCGCGAGCCTTGGGCGGATTATGCCAATGTCGTTCGCAGCCAAATTTTAGACGCCGCAACGCATCACTTGCTTTCAATCCATTCCTGATCAAACCTCCAACGCCATTCCATCACGTCCCGAAAACCGGCGCCTTGACCAAAACCGCCCTCCCTCTTACACTGACCGCAATGCCCGCTGCCATCCTCACTCGCGGCGGTCCCGGCTCTTTGCCATGGCCCGACGCACTCTCCGGTCTGCCAAGACTACTCGAACTTCCTCCCGCTGCGGTATGCTTCCCCTGTGCTGAAGAAGTTTTGTTCTTACCTCCACTTCCGGTCAGAGCGGATAGCATACTCCTCTTCTTGCTCGGATGGTTCTCGCCCGCACCACTGCCGTCCGGGTTCATGTCTACCGCGTCGCTGTTTGCGGATTTGAGCGACGAGCGCTCAGCGACGTCATCCGCCACGGAGGTTGTGAGAGGCGGTATGCCGGATTCGAGCTTCATGCTATCCGGGATGATCGGGTGGTTGGGGGTGTAGTACTCGATGACGACGTCGCGCGACTCCAGAGGTAAGTGGATGGCGATGCTGACGACCAGTTCCACGATCATGTGCACTCCGCCTTCGAGATCGGAAGGGGTTGGCTCCGTCAAGTGGGCGGCGATCGCAGCGACCAGGCTGTCTTTGAGCGTGTCCGTCAGACGCTGGCGATTTTCAGGACATTGCGGAGCGCGCAGGGCGTCGGTCAGCCCTTCCAAGGTTGCCAAGCGCCAATTCACGACCTTCGAAGTGAGGTAGTCCTCCTCCTCGGCGGTTTGCGGGAGAGGAGCATATTTGCGCATGTTGCGTTGAATCTGGCGAAGTTGGACGGAGAGCGCGGGATCGAGGTCCGGGTGGAAGTACTTTTCAAATACTTCTTCGACGAGCCAGTATGATATGAAGGCGCGGCCGGCGGCGGTCATTTCTTGCTTGCCGGTGGCTACGGCATCGCGGTTGACCGATGTGGTGAGCCATTGTGGTATGCTTTTCCAACTTTTGCGGATACTGAACGCGAGTTGGGCGATGAGACCATCCAGACGGTTGAAGCGCGTGGTGTATTCGCTGTCGTCGAGGGAGGTTCGCGATTGGGAGAGGCGTTGATGGGCGAGGCTGTTTTGTAGCTGTTTGACCTGGTCTTCCTTTTCAAAGTAGTATTTCTTGACTTTGGTGTATTTCTCGCCTGGACCTTGTTAGTTGCAATGCATACTCCTGAGGGTATCTGTGATAGCTTACGGAGCTCCTTGTGGTCCTTGACCAACTGGGTGACCTCCTCCTCGCTCATCTCCTCACCACTCTGCGCCGGCTGAGGTGTTCCGCGACCCACCTGCTCAGTCTTGTAGTTCTGCGTCTGACCATCACGGGACATCATGCCGCTGTGTACGCTCTGCCGATTACTCCCATTCGCAACTCTTCCTGCCGTCTTCTGCGCCGGCATTGGCGCATGATTCGACATTGATGCGCTGTCCTCCGCTGTGCCCGATTGCTGGGTGAAGCTTCGTGATGATGTCAGACCCGGCCGAGAGTTGTGGTCGGTCGGAGAGTATGGAGGCTGTGATTCCTGGTATTGAGGAGCTCGAGCAGACTGCGTTTGACTGTTGTTACCGTTGTTGTTCAATCCCGCAGCACTCGGTTGTGACCCGCTACGGGAGAGCTGCTGATAGCCCGATTGCGCAGCCTGCGGCGGAGCTGAGGGCAGTGCTGGCGGCAGGTCGGCTCCGGCATATGAGCCGCCGGAGTTGGAGTAGCTGCGACTGCTGTGAGACGACGTCGGCTGTTGGTGCTGCTGTTGGTCTCCGCCCGGCGGGTTGGGGATGCTGCTTTGACCACTGCCCTGCCGCTGCTCGCGGAAACCCTGTTCGGTGTTGAGCCGCTGCAGGCGACGTTGCGACCAACGATCCAGGGCTGGCGAGGGTCCCGAGTCGGACGAGGTCTTGCCGGTGGAGGAAGCGGCGTAGTTTCCGGCGCTCATGGGAGCGCTGGGAGACGGTATGATGATGAGTGGGAAGGAGCGTACTGTAGTCGGCGAAGGCGGGATCGTTTCGAAACGGCACGATCGGGGCGGGAGGAGGTACAATAGTTGCCGGAAGTCGCCGCGAAGGTTGTCGTTCGAGGAGAGGGGTGCGGCGCGGAATACGAGGTGCGAGTGAGGGGGTGCGGAGCGGGATACGGGAGCTCCTTGGGGAGGATGGGGAGGTTTCTTTCGACAAGGGAGTGGTGTAATAATGCAGACTAAACAATCTCACGGCGGCGGGAAGCAGACCAGACCATCGACGGTACGGTTAGACGATACGACTGCGAGTGGATCCCTCGGCGGAGGAGGACGAGATGGAGAGGGAAAGGTGGTATCCTTTTGGGGGTCGCTCGTGCCCGAACCAGCGATGGGATCAAGCTCTAAATTCACCCTCTTTCCACGCTAGCGACTAGCCTTTACCTCCGCACATCTACAAGAACGACCGGTCTGTTAATGGGCAGATTTCGGTGTCCTGCTATTGAGCCACGTCTCTCTTACTCTCTGCGCGTCCACGATCCGTGTAAGGGAGTGTCCACGGATCGATCGCTGCGATCGTTTCAAAGTGGTCCGACAGAAACGGCACGTCTGATCTTTTAATAGATCCAATGCGCCAAGGCACGACTACAGATGAGTCTTGCAGATCTTCTACTCATGTGGCCGCTGAGAGTGAAACGACAGCTGGAAAATCTTGCAGTTATTGCTGTGCCACTGTTCCACCCTCGAGACAGCACAAGATCAAGGTGCCTTACGGTCACGGCGTTTTACAAAGGAGTTCGTCGACTGTAAGTATACAACGCAGCTCTAGGACTTCGCTTGAAGGATGGGCCGTTTGCCGGGGTCATGCTCGAGCACACTCCCTTTGAGGCCCCTGCTAGTTTGGGCATCGCTTCGGCATGTCAGGCAAGACCAACCGACAAAGATTAAGAGGTTGCTCTATTGCAGCAACGCCAACGATAATGTACCGGAACGGCTGACGACCTCTCAGGCCTTGACACTTTGATTTACGCCTCTGGTGGTCCTCAAGCCTAATGGTTCTTATTCAAGGGCAACCTCTTGTCGTCATGTCGTTAGGCTGCCACATTTACGTGCAAAAGGTTGCTCAGGCTCAGAGACACTCTAGATGGGATGTCAGGCATTGGGCTAGGCTATAGAATAGCCTATAGGCAACTCTTCGGAAATTTCCCTTCGATGACATACGTTTCTCGACCTGACATCACGCCTTCTCTGGTCGTCAGGAAAACTGCCTGGCTGGTCGCTGGAACTGCTCGATGGTGTTCAAAAGGAGCACACAGTCCGGCTTCCCGGTACAAGAAGCAGAGACACGACCGCACGGTATCTCTCCATTGGCATCACCGCCGCAGTGTACTGCGGACAGATGCATCCAGCGTCCCGGGATTTACTCCGGTCGGCAGACATATGGGCATTTTGCCGACTCCACCGAGATACCGGAACCGAGATGAAGAGATCCACAGAGCGTACAAGGGCTGCACGTGTCAACAACGATGACAGCTCCGAATGTAACGTCCGCGTCAGCCAGACACGTCTTCTTCTTCAGGCAGAGAACACGGGACAAGTACGGCGTTTTTGTGACAGCCATGAGAGCAGCAGCATGAGTCGACGCATGAAGACGTTGAGCCCATGCAAAGACCGTACGCATTTCTTGTTCGCTGTATGGTAGGATTGTTTGCTCATTGCGGTAGCCATGGAAGTCCGCGATGGATGATGCCTCTCGGACAACTCATGAAAGATCTGCTCTTTTGATAGATGCCCTCGCAATTGGAAGCAAGCCGCTCTTCTCGACATCTGTGAGCAAGTGGGTGTGTCTTTCCATCAGGCGTCGTCTGTAGAGTGATGGATGCATCTTGACGAGCAGACAGACCAGAGTGCCCGCAGTCCACCAATGCTCGGCTGGAATCGGGTGTTAAGTAATGTCTTCGCCAATGATTGGCTGTGGTCTTTCTCGTGAGCTCCTCGGCGGACCTTGGGGGTTTCTTACTTGGACTGCACCTCTCGTAGCGTACACATACCGTGTGTATACCTCGTCGTTGCTTCCCTCGAAAAACCCACATTGTTCCGCGACACGATGTTGCGAAGTTTTGCTTCGCCCGTGCGATATCGAAGCACGTGCTCATTAGCTTGGTGGCAATCATGGTCGGCGGCCTTGGCTTTGGGCTTTGACCGATGTCACTTCCGATAGGTGAGGCGTGCCTGCTTTTTGGCCTCTTCCGACCACACGCTGGTATGAAAAGCAAGGCATCATTTCATTGACTAACTACTCCATTCAATCTCGAGCTACATCCACCCTGCTGCCATTCATCAAACATCACGGACATTATAACAACAGAATCGCGCTCCGGCCATCAGGCTTCCAACAACCGACCTCGTCCGACCTGACGCACCCTCACCATGTCTCAACGCGACCCAGATCTCCACAATGCGATTTCCCTCCGACCGATGCCGTTCCAACATACCTGCGCTGCAGAGCATCACCGATCCTCTTCTCGCATTCGATCTCCCGAACCTGCACAGCCCAGTTCTCCTAGTTCTACCAAACCAGGCGCCAGCTCCGCCATCGAACCCATCCCGGCAGTGAGCGAGGCGCACGAACGGCCCGCCTACCACCGGAACAGCAGCGATAGCGACCGTGATGATGTCGAGCGACAGAACAGTCTCCCGGGCTACGAAGCTACCAACGATCCGTTCAAACTGCGCGAGTCGATCAAGAATATTGAGGACGAAAAGAAGGCACGAGCGAACACCAAAGCCAAGCGGGTGTGTCAACCCATCTCTGCCGGTCAGGACAAGGTCAAGTCGCACAAGATCATCAAGTTCTATGAAAATCAGAACGACAAGATTGAGAGATTATTGAAGCCGGTGGACGATCATGTGAGGGAGGCAAAGGAGCAAGAAGGTGCCGATGCACTGCAGTTCAAAATTGCGGTGAATGGGAGCTTTGCTGCGAACATCATCCTGGCTATCTTGCAGATCTATGGTGCGGCCGCTTCGGGCAGTCTGTCGCTGTTCACGACCATGGCAGATGCGATTTTCGATCCCATGAGGTAAGATGCTGGCCCATCTGACCGCATCGTCCGGCATGCTGACTGTCGACTAGCAACCTAACGCTCATCCTCTGCCATCGCGCCGTCAACCGAGTCGACGCCCGCCGCTTTCCCTCGGGCAAAGCACGCCTCGAAACAGCCGGAAACATTGCCTTCTGCTTCCTCATGACCGCCGTGTCGCTGGTGCTCATAGTCATGTCCATCCGCGAGCTGACCGACAAAAACCACGATGTCGCATTCCACTACCCGTCCGTCATCGCTGTGGGAATCGCCTTCTGCACCAAACTGGCTCTCTTCCTTTACTGCTTCTCATTGAGGAACAAGTACAGCCAAGTCCGCATTTTGTGGGAAGATCACCGCAATGACTTGCTCATCAACGGGTTTGGGCTGATGACCAGTGTCCTCGGCAGCAGAGTCAAGTACGCCTCACTGCCCGACATGCTTCCCAAACTTTGCTGACATCTCCATCAGATGGTGGATCGATCCCATGGGCGCAATTATCCTCTCAGTCTTGATCTCCTACCTCTGGCTCCGCACCGCCTACGCGGAGTTCCAACTCCTCATCGGCGTCTCCGCCTCTACCTCTTTCCTCCAACACGTCACCTACATCAGCATGACCCACGATCCACGCATCACGTCCTTGGACACTGTTCGTGCCTGGCATTCGGGACCGCGAATTATCATCGAAGTCGACGTGGTCATGGACAAGGAGCTGACTCTGGGAGAGACGCACGATGTTGCCGAGGACTTGCAAGTCAAGCTGGAGAGTTTGCCGGACGTGGAGAGGGCATATGTGCACGTGGACTATGAGACGGAACATAGTCCGGAGCACTTTCTGAAGAAGGAGTTGTAAGAGATCTTCTGTTATGTTCGAGGAAGCTGCAGTGGAGGAGGGGCGACTGATATGGTTGGCAATTTTGTTGACATCGTTTTAGATCTATTGCTTCAGATGTGCAGAGTCTGCGGCGACGGTCGAGAGAGCAGCAGCAGATGCGGGAGCAGGAATTGAGGAGAGTAAACGGCCTGCCGACTGCAGGAGGAGATACAGGTGCATGATGCCCGAGATCACCACTGATCGATAATGCTAGAACAGTAACGAGGAAATGAATGATGACTTTCACGAGAAAGCAAGAATCCGCTCCCTCTACACGCAGACTCGTCTGCCTCTCTTTTGCCATTTCGAGAGTTGGCCGCTCGTGCGGACTGCACGCCCACGTTTCGGCCTCTTCACTGACACGTGGCTCGCCGAGAGTGTGGAACGAACACGCCCCAATGCGAGATATCGTCAACCTTGGCAGACTGTCGTGACTCGTGGAGCTCCATGGTTTGTTGCATCGCAGCACCGTCCAAGGCGGAGGTTTGATGTTGAAACCGAACGAACATCTCCGGATTGTTTCCAAGAGGTTTTCAGCATTACCGAACTGTACAATCAGGTGATAGCCTGGAAGGCTCGGTCCCCCACAGAGATTGTTGGACTTGACAAGGTGTTTGAGATGGTTGCGGAACTCACAAATGCCAGGATGCCTGGTCGGAACAGCGCGGATGTGGGGCACTGCCCGACTTCATTTGGAGGATCTTGCTCGGGAGTTTGATCCGCGAGTCGCAACATCCTAGGAACATGACTTGTACACCAACTTTCTACGACCTTCGAATCCCGTGATGAATCAAGCAATACCAGAGCATCCGCCGAAAGAATACCATCAGGGAAATTGATGATTGCTCGCGAAGGGTAGGAAACACCGCCGGAAGTCCCGGATGGCTTTTCGCAAAAGTCTCAGCCTTATTGCGACTTTACATCATATATACGACCATATCCCGACAGAAGTATATAGAGATGGAGCCTGTTCGGACCCGCCTGCCGACTCGGCACGATCAGCCCGAGCAATATTTGTCTGGGATCAGCTTTTGGAAAGTGAAACCCGTGGTGTTTGTCCGCGGTGCTGGGGTGTTTCGCATAGCTGGGCACTGAGAGTCGAGAGCTATCACGTTCCGAGGACCGCTCTCTTTCACATTCTTCCGAGGACTTCTGGAGGAGACAAGGCAGCGATCGAGTAGAGTGTCGGGACCGCCGTTCTACACCCAACTCCGACACGCCATTTCTACAGGCGGCCGAAAAGACAAGTCTCGCCCAACAGACAGCCATGGATCAATGGAGCGAGAAAGACGCCGGAGAGGGCGAGCGGCGACAAGCTCCCTCCCTCGACCAGCAGTCCATTGGCGTCACAGCCGCAGACACCGACCCTGACCGCATCGAGCAAATCATCGAACCCTCCAACTTCGACGAGCTCGACGCAGCCACAGCTCTGAAACGGCAGTCACTCACGTATGGCACCGATCGGGAGAAACATCTGAGCGCCGAGATCGAGAGGGATCGATACAAACGCGAGTCCGTCGAGACATCGAATTATCGATTCTCCCAGATTACGGCGAATACAGAAACGAGTGCCGGCTGGGGAGATGATCCAGAGAAGAAGTCGGACGAGGGAGAGGGTGCGGATCAGGTGGGTCCGCTGAGGGAGGGGGAGGCGTCGCAAAGGCCGATGCATACCCGAGCGGCGCATAGTCAGGCTACGACGGTGCAATTGGGGAGCCGGAGGAGTCTGCCAAGTTTGAGGAGACGGGAGACGAAGTTGGCGCAGAAGGAGGCACACCCTTGGTGAGTTGCAGATGTCCATGTTCCAACAAGTCGTCGGAGCAGCCAATTAACATGACTTTCTTCTTCACAGGCAACATCTCGGCATCGCCCTCGGCGGGCCCATGATCATCCTCTTCGACCTCGTCGTTCCCTGTATTGTCTACTACAGCTGGTACGACTCTCATCGCCGCTCCTGGCTCCGCCAATGCCGCGAACAACACCGCGACCAACACCCCTGCCCAATCCCGAAGCCGCAATACGATTCCGATATCCTCGGCTACGCCATCCTCTGCTTCGGCTTCGGCGAGCTCTGGATCCTTATCTCGCGTGTTCACAGGCTCTGGTACCACCGAGACGAATGCGCGCCGCTCTTGTCCCGCGCCCGATGGGAGTTGGATGCGACCAGTTGGGTCTACGCCGTCGCAATGATCCTGGCTCTCATCCCCTTCGTCATCGGCTCGGAGCTTGAATTGCAGCATCTATACCTCTACTCTCCCTGCTTCATCATGGGGTTCCTCGGCTTCCTCATGTTCGTCACCACCTGCTTCCCGTTCACACTCCCCATCGGCATCAATTCCCAGCCACGAGGTACCAAGCTCCGCCCTTTCATCTACTACGCCGCCGAGGACTTCATCGCGGTCGACGGCTTTCAGGACCGAGAGTTCCGCGTGCGATACAACGAGCGGTACGAAACGAACCGCATGTTTCGGCGATTCTTCGTCGTACTGACGATGTGGTGGTTGTGTGGGGTGGTGATCTACATTGGATGTGTGTCGGCGGTGATCTGGAAGTGTGAATTCCACACGGCATTTGGATTGACCTTGGGGATACTTTTCTCTTACATTGCGATCTGGGCGGCGACGTCCTACGTCATGGTTGAATATGAAATGAAGAGGGAGCACAAAGCGTATGAGGCTGGGGAGGTACAAGCGTGAGGAGGGATGGAGGATTCGGCATAGCAGTATTGATATCGACAGAGCATTATTGTCAAGATGTACTACACTGGAGTCAGTCGACGTTCATATAATCTGTTTCTTATATTGTGGCTTGCCCGCCTCTGCGCCGATCCTGACCCGAGGACGGCCATCAAAGTCCCCATTAATCAACAGCCGCTAATATAACTCGACCGCCTCCACCCAAGGAAAAGTCAAGACTCCACCCTCTCAGCCTCAAACCCCGGCGAAATGGCGTCAAACCAACAATTTTTTGACGCAATCTGGCCATGCCTCCGATGATATGACGATCGAACAGCGGACACGTCTGGGATCAGTCTTCGGCGGTCAAATGGCGGGACTCCCATCCTTCTCTCGCTTGTCGCCAGTCGTCTTGTGAACAACAGCCGTCCTCACCACGATACACCGACCGACTCCACCACCAAGACCTCACCGATCGGACCATTGTACGTACCGCCATACCGCCTGCACCTCCCAGCACGGCAGACAGCACTTGGTCGGCCAACGCCTCGCGATGAGCCAAGTTCACGTCCACCTCTCCGACGCCAAATCTCTCAACCCGTTCCTTCTCAGCCTCTACCGCTGCATGTCTCTCAATCGGGCTTGAGGAGCTTCATGCGAACGAGCTCTCCCATTCTAACATCGTCTTGCCAGCAGACTCTCTCCTTGTCGCGCACTCTCATAGTGACCTCCACCCACTATGTCGTCCTCCTTCACCTCAGGCCGCTCCGAATTCATCGACCTCATCAGGCCCCTCCACGATCGTCTCTCCTACTACGACCCCACTTCCCCTCCATCCTCCCAACCAAAGAATGATGCAGCCGATCCCGCCAAAGCCGTGCCGCAAAGCTTCATCGACGCCATGATTGTGCGAGAAGAAGTCTACGTGAAAGAGCAGAACATCGCCTTGGAGAATGAGCTGGACGATGATGATGCGCGGAGTTTTCACTGGGTCGCTTATGCGAGCTTACCGGCGAAAGCTGTCAAGGGCCATGAGAGTGGCCAGGGCGGGGAAGGAAAGAGCGCGAGCACCAAAATCCCCATCGGGACGATACGTCTGGTACCTCCGCCACACGCTCCACATCACGATGCAAAAGCAGAAGGTGGCCACGACTCCCCACGAGCGAGTGAGGAACCGGCGGAAGCCTACATCAAACTTGGCCGTCTCGCTGTGATTAAAGAATTCCGCGGCGCAGGCATCTCCAAACTCCTCATCGAAACAGCGCTCTCCTTTGCTCGTCAAAATCCGCACGAAGTCGGCCCGCAGATGGATTTGACAGAGGCGCTGCAAAAGGGCGTGGCGTCGCACTTCAAGGGACTGGTGCTGGTGCACTCGCAGGTTGGGGTGCAGAAAGTGTGGAAGAGGTATGGGTTTGAGAAGGACGAAGGGATGGGAACGTGGAATGAGGAGGGCATTGACCACGTAGGGATGTGGAGGAGGATAGAGGTGCAGGGTGGGAGACGGGCAAGCAAACTGTGGACGACGACAGGCAATTCGTGATTAGCAATGTGCGGGACTGTGCACTTATCGAACGGATCCCACCCTAGGCCTCGCCGATCTTCTTCCTTCTGTCCCTCCTGAACATTGCCCAAACCGCCCACGTTACGAAGCCTTGAGCTACAAATGCGACTGTACTAAGGATCCAGGCTTTGAAAATCTTGGCGAATCGACCCCAGGGAGGTTCAGATACGGCAGCCATGCCTGGACAGCGTAGCCAAAGGAGTTCATCATGCCGATGACGATGCTTCTTTCTTCGGCGTCTGAGCTGCAGATCTTGCTGTGAAGGACGGCGAAAGTCAGCGAGGATGCGGGGGTTCGAGGAGCGGCAGAACAACGTACTTCGCCCAGGCCATTGCCAGCGGTCCGTATGGTACATAAGTTCGGAACATGATGAACGCCCACCACTTTGCGCTCTTTGCTACATTCCAAACGGCCAACACGATCGATACGGCAAGGCCGAAGCCTGTGGCTATCGTCACCACTCCTGCGCGGTTGCGGTAGTGCTGTACGAATTGCACAGCAGCCTGCGCCCCCGGAATGATGTTGACCAAGGAGAAAGGGTACGACTCGGACTTGAGCCATATAGCAAAAGGATTGACTGAGCTTGAGGGACCCTGGGAATGATCTGTCAGTGCTGTGTTGGTGGGAGAGGTGGATCAACGACATACGACGTTGATGAAGATGATGTACAGCAACGTTAGCAGGTAGACGTGCCAGCTTTCGAATATGCGTTTCCATGTGGACCATCCCAAGCGCTTCGTGGTGCCGGACCAACCGACTGCATGCGTTCCTGGCCGAGAGCCATCTGTGCGGGCTTGAGATAAAAGGCACGAGAGTTCTCTGGAAGGTCTGGAATAAGAAAGAAGCCGGAGCAGGCGATTGGCAGGGAGATGATCCCGTCCATAATGAAGACTGGTATGCGGTCAGTGCATGTTACAGAGTGATTGGAGAGATTGCTCTTACGCCACTTCCAGCCAGGCAGGCCGTGGACGCCGTTCAATCCTTTGTACACGCCTGCTTGGAGGTAGCCACTGAACATGCTCGTCAGCGCACTCGACGCATGAGAGATGCAAGCTCTTTTCGCCAGTTCCGATGGCTTATACCGATAATGTGTGCTGCAGGGTAGAAGATGCTCTCGAAGAGTCCGACGAAGAATCGAATCGCTACGACGTGCTTCGACGAGGATACAGCAGCCAAGCAGAATGTCAGCATGGTCCAGGCGAGCTCGCAAGTGAGTGTCCAAAGACTCGGTCTGATCTTGGTGAGCAATATCTGTGAGGGGATTTGACCAACGACGTAGCCGCAGGTCCAAGCGACATCGATGAGATTGATCTCGTTGGCGTTCATGGCGAATTCCTCCTTCATACCCGAGACGTAGGCGTTGGCGATGGACAAAGGCGACTTCTTCCTTGGATCGTCCAGGCTCGTGGTCCCAGATGTATGCCCACCATGGTATTTTGGCCGTCTTTTGCTTGATTAAAGGAGCCAGGCTCTTCGTGATGGTCTCATCGTCGGACGGTAAGTTCTTCGTAGCGGTTCCCTCGTCGGACTGACTGGTGTGGACTACCAGGTCGTCCTTCTGTCTATATGGCTCATGACGTGCAGATTGCTGGTCCTAAGGGCGGGAACGTGTTTGCTACCCTCGTCAGGTTATGCGGACACCTTTCCTTCTTTAACAAACAGAGAGTGGACCACGTTTTCGAAGCATCTTGGACGCTGTACAGGCATAGGCTTTGGTTGTAGCACGCAATCCATGCGAGATGCCGATCGCAGCCCATTGACGACCGTCGCATGAAGTGCCATGCAATAGGCGGTCCGAAGGTGTGCTGTGATAGACGCTGCCGAGTCGCAGCCGCATCGAAGCGAGACCGTCGTGCGACGGAATGCATGGCGTGAAGACCTGTATCGCGGTGCTCGGTATCGATTGAGGGGCTATGGTGGAATCTTTTCAAAGACTGATGTGATTGGCCAATGGCGGGTCGTGGTTGGATTACAAGCTCATCTAGGATAATGGCGGAATGCATAGTAACACTCTTGGCCGGGTTCGTGAAGAGATAGACGTGTGTTGGCTGCGTTGTGTTGGGCTTGCCATTTTGTCAACTTGTAGCGACCACAGCTCTGCTCGAGGACACATCCACGGCTCTCGAACGTCTCCACTCGCTGCGATGTTCGCTGCAACCCTGCAATGTGCGCTGGAGCTACAAGAAGTAGACGCATTTAACAAGTTCAACTTGCGAAGTAATTACTCTTTGAACAGTAAGCCAGAGCCGTTACGGCCACAGCTAAGGCACCATCGCTGACCTTACCTCCTTGATTCCGCTCAAACTGCACCGCACAACTCAGACATTGGCAGCTTGGTGTACGCAGTCGGCAGTAGAGAAACGGACATGTATCGCGTGGTGTGCGTGTCTACGAGTTAACACGAGCCACACGGAGAGCCAGCAAGCCATTGGCTCTCCGGCGTCTGCTATACAGTCCAAGCTACCGGAGTCTAAGTTGCATGTGGCGGTTTGAGCGGAGCCACGGAGGTATATCGCTCAGGACGCTTCTGCTGGTATCCGATTTGAAGGGTGACGTGTGTCTTGCTCATTGATTGTCTGCATTCTCGAAACCATCTCCTCCAGAGCAACAAATTCCAAGACCACCTCCTTTGACGTCTACTTCGACTCTGCCAACTTCGCCGCCTTGGTGTCAAGCACCTTCTTCACGGCAGGGCGTGCAATCAACTTCTGGTGCCACTCGTAGCACTTTGGGTAGCTGCTCTTCCACTCTTGGTCAAAGTCCTCGCTAAGGATGAACCCGAACATCATGTTCCATGGGATAAACATCAAGTCCGCGTAGGAAACCTTGTCGCCGACGAGGTATTCTTGGCCGGTTCTCTTCAGGTGGAGGTCGATCACGCTGAGGACACGCTTGATCTCGTTTCCGTAGCGTTCGATGGCGCTGGTGATGTTCTTCTCGGCGTGGAACTGGACAAATTACGATTAGCCTGAGCATCCGCGTGGGTAAGTTCTTCACATACGTGAGTAAACCAAGCCTTCTGCCCGAAGTATGGGCCCTGCCCGCTCATCTGGAAATGCTCCCATTGCTTCTCGTAGTACTTTTGTGGAGACTGAGAGTAGCTGAAGGTGTTGCTCTTGTCGTAAGTGTCGATGAGGTAGTCGATGATGGCGCCGGACTCCCACAGAGTGATGCCAGTGTTGGGATCCTCAATGGCCGGCACTCTGCCGTTGACGTTGACGTTGATGAATGGCTCCTGCTTCAAGACAGACATGTCCATGTATTCGGTCTCGTAGGGGACCTTGAGTTCCTCGAGGATGATGGCGACCTTCCATGGGTTGGGGCCCTGTGCATTGGTGAGTTGTTGTTGGAGGTATCGGAGTCGGAGGTACTGACCAGAGTGTGGGAGTAAAGCTTGATTGGTTTCGACATGGTTGCGGATTGTGAAGTGCTTGAGTCTGAACGTGGACGGAATTGTTGTCCTGGAGGGGGCGTTCGAATATAAACATCTTCACGTCAGAGATGACATCAAGCTCGACCACTGTTGAGCTATCTCCGCTAGTGTGGAGAAAAGCCAATTGCAGTGGAGATGCTCCCTCCGTGGTTCCGCTCAAAGTGCTCCACAGGACAGAGAGATGCTCCCTCCGTGGTTCCGCTTAAAGTGCTCCATAGGACGCTAACTGCGATGGCTTGGAGTGTGTAATCCGGGCGAGAGAGAATAGAGAGATGCTCCCTCCGTGGTTCCGCTTAAAGTGCTCCATAGGATACTAACCGCGATAGCTTAGAGTGTGTAATCCGGGCGAGAGAGAATAGAGATACTTATAGAGAGAGGATATGTATACGAGACTATCGAAGTAGTAATAATACCGTAATTCTCTCTCTAAGTATAACAGCACCGCTAAGGATTGCTATAAGCATTACTACTAAGGTAGTAATCCGGGTCTAGTATACTATTATCTTATTGTCTTATAATAATAGAGATAACTAATACTTAGTGTAAGCTAGCCGAATATAAGGTAAAGGGCTTACGCTTATATATTAATTTCTATAAGAATTAGTCCTACTATTTATCTAGGGGATATTAGGCGTTCTTTATATTACTATAGACCCTATCGTCCTTATAATTCTAATTCTTCTACCTCTTTAAGGGTAGTAATCTATTAAACCCTATTAAGATTAAGAACTATTAGAATATCTTCCTAATATATTACTAGAGAGCCTCTATAGGACTTACGACTGGACGAGTTACCTAATATAGAGTAAGAGCTAGGGCCCTATATATATAGAGAAGATCCTTAGGGATCTAAAAATAACTATACGTCGATACTAGAAGAGTCTATAGCTAAAGCTATTACTAGACTTAAAGGCGAAAAGGAAGCCTTAAAGAAAGAAGAAGTCCTCTATACCCTTTAGCTAGAAGTTTAGTAGATAAAGGTTAGCTATAACTATAATAATATAGAGAGATAGAGTATAGTACTATAAGTAGTAGTATAGACTCTATCGATTATTAACGACGATCTATAGAGTATTACGTAGTCTATTTATACTACTAGCGTATATTATCTACCTAGTATTAGAGGTAGACCTAAGCTTAAAGATCCTATTATATTTAAGGGATATAATATTAAGGAAGTAAGGGACTTTATTCGCTAGTTAGATCTAGTATTCCTTAACTCTAGCTATTACTATATTACCGACTATACTTACGTCTTATATACTATTATATAGCTTAGTAGTAATATAGCTAATCTTTAGTATAATAGCTACTAAGAGAGTCTAGTGCCTAATAATTATACTTAGGAAGATTTTAAATAGTTCGTTTATAATATAGTTTAGACCTTATAACGGCTAGGTTTTAACCGCTAGGTTTTCGGCTAGGTTAGGTGAATTCCGAGAATCCTAATTTTTAGGTTTTTGCGGTTTAGGATA